>ML179324.1:0-84994 GCA_004369135.1 Dendrothele bispora CBS 962.96
ATGAGCGGCTTGAGTATATAATATTGACTTTTTTTTCGATAGTGTGCCCATTCCCCAATGTTAGGTATCTATCACGTTCTTATTGCCCACGTATTCTCTGGTCCTTGGGATTAAACAGTCGCTGGCATTTCGTGATGGTGTTGCTTTTCTCTTGACCATCATCACGTTGCCGCACAGCACCCGAAAATCCAACAAACACTCAACATCGCAACCTCCCTCTGAACGTAGATAGTTTGAATTAATGAACTGAAAGATAAGCTACCGGCCACGTACCTGCCACGTGCAGCGATGGCCCACTTTACTTCATCCTCCTAATGTCGGCCTCGTAACCAGGAGCCCCATTCATCAGTGTTGCAAAGTTTATAAAAGGTAATGGTTGAAGTTGATGGGTTCTATCTTAGTTTGAGGATTGTTTTCCTTTTGCTCAAACAGTAATTCCTCCTGGCTCCATAGTGGTGTTTTGAGACAACCATTTAGGGCGAGCGTGGGCTTATATTCTAAACCTCAACAAAAGGTGTTCTTCGGAGTCTTCTGACACAGTAAAATTTAGTTCAATACAATCTCTAGCAATTGATTATATATGTATAACAGTCACAGTGGTGGTATTACGAACTTACTATTCCTCTCTCGTCGTTGGTCAGTCCCCGATCATAACGGAAGTGGGAGCCGGGCCAAAAATGTTCGAGGTCCTCAGTCTCTCTCCTCCTATCATCAGGGTCGGGGATAACGATCGATATGAAGGCGGACTCTCATATCCTCCGACTTGGATTCTCAAATCATGCATCTCTCGTCTCAGGCCCTCTACTTCTTGTCTCAACTGGTTACTTTCTGGGTGTGCCGAGATCGCCGAGATCGCCGTATCCTGCATCAACTCTTTCGAGCCTTAAGTTAAGGTTCATTGTTGTCAAGTACCGACAGCTTTTAAAGCCCAATTTGACACAGAAATCTAATTTCGGCCTTATCATGAGGTATGATCCCTCATAATATCTTCGTAACTCGACATTAGGCCATTGCGACTGATGGATGATACCAGATGGCAATCAGGCAAGGCTATTATACTCCATTATGATGGACCATAGGTAAGCTCTCCTTACACAATTTCATAAGGCGACGTAAAAGCACAATTCATCACAAACATGATGTGGCAACTTATCGCGCAAATTCACTTTTTCCAACATCAAAAGCCTTGAACTTGTCAAATTGGGCTGTGCCAGTGAAGGCTATTTTCATGATGGCTAACAAAATCAGACGAATATAGTGAAAAAATAGGGTGTTGATGCCATTGAGCCGAGTGTGTTCACCACTTTTGGGACACCAGGATATTAGGAAGAAAAGAAACAGGTTTCGCTGAGAATGTAAATGGCTACATACCTTCTGACTTGCAGTAAATCCCGTAGCTATCAAACAGGTTGTGCGTTTCTTCTGCTATTCTTGCCAGAGTCCTTAACTCTTCCTCCTCCCGACCTCATCATTGAATTGACAGATCCAGAACTTACACGATAGTAAAATTTCCAATCATTACTAATGATAAAACCTAAAAAAATCATTCCTCCTGCTCGCCGGAACTTACATAGATATCTCTACTGTTGCATTCACGACAAAATCTTTCGGGTCGAGGGTGGATGCAACACAGATACCGTACCTACCATCAACCCCTTTCCATCAACATCTGACATGTTGAGCTTAAAAAAACCGTCCTTAAAGATGCTCCGAACGGGCGTGTTACTTGACCTATCTTTTTTCGAGATGGCATTAGTTAGAAAGGTCGGCCAACTTGCGTTACTTCAATAGGTAGCTAGATAAATCTGGAGGAAGGACCTATCGCCTAAAGTATTTTCATCACCGGATGAATAGATAGATAGACGTCAAGCGACCCTTCAGGAATCGGCGGGATAGCATTGCACAGTTACTGTATCATCAAGATACGATGCCACATAGCGAGGCTATCACTTGCGCGCAGTCACTTGTAGAGAAGAGAGAGCCACCACGACTGAAACATAGAAATCTATGTATTTATACTCACCTACATCATGACGAAGAAGCTAGGAGGCAAAAAAAGGTCTGATATACATGTGCAATTAAGGGGTGACGGGAGACTAGGACATGAACCACCGCAAGCATGACCAGTATGAGGCCTAGGCCTGGAACCGTCTGTTGCGGGTAATGCTTGGAAAATTCTAGAGACAAAGCCGCTTCAAAACGCTTAGCAATCTGTACTTAGCTTTGTGAGTGCATCTCGTGTAACCTAAGAAACATTGATTGCTCAGGTGGCACCTCGAGGAAGCTGATTTTGTGGAGTGGAAGTCCGTAGTGTTGGGCAGTGGAAGGGCGGTGTCTCCAAAAATAGTTCGCCTACATGAGGCACACTCCCAATGGTAAATACTCAAGTACTTAAGTGTTTCGACCTCGAGGTCATTTTGTGCAAATAGCTGTAGTGTCGCGCCGACTCGGAGGTCAGGACCATATTGGTGACGTGGGTGGTAAAGAGGAGTATAAAGGTCTTGAAAGTAGATAAACAGGACCACATCATTAAAGACAGTTAAGCCTCGTCATCACATAGACCTGTAACTTAGGTCCTTCTAATTTTCGAAGTTTGACACAGGCGAAGCTTCACTTCGATAGAAAAGCTCCGCTTTCCAGCTATTTTCATAACGTTAGACCAGTTTTGATTTTTTCCCACTCACGATTTTTATTTACTTGTGGCGTTGAGCCAAAGAAAACGTGATCAGAAACGTCATACAAAGCAGCCTGTCAGAGAGTGAGACGGCTTTAGTACTCAAAGCCAAACATAATGGTTCACTCAAACTAGGAGTCACGTTTTGTTTGGCTCAGCTCCACAAGTAAATAAAAATCGTGAGTGGGAAAAAAACAAAACTGGTCTAACGTTATGAAAATAGCTGTCACAGAACTTCGAAATTCAGAAGGGCCGACGTCACAAGTCATCACAATCTCTTGCATGTCACAAAATTGCGCGGGTTATCAGACATGACGTCATAATCAGGTATCCGTCGCAAGTCGTCTGCCGCGCTTGGAAGAAGTGATGGCTGGTAACTAATTTAGCTGCGATGATGTTTTCTGCATGATTCTATGTACTGCTTTTGAACAAAGTTGTTGTCTATAATATCAAATCTAAAATGTTGAAGAGACGAAGTTGGGCAATATCGGCCGCGGGATTAGATGGAAGATGAGATCATGATAAGGTGCAGCTATTTTTTCAGCTCGTGTAACAAGTGAAGTTAATACCTGCTGCGCTTCATCTCCATATTTCCATGCCTATGTTGAAAACATACATAGTGCATTATGAGGGTGGCCCGCATCACGACGTCAATGATTGACTAAATGACATCGAGTAAGGGGTTCAACCTGTACCGTTTCACCAGTTGAAGCCCATTTGTCTTGCGAACCTTGATCCAACCATTGAATGATCATTGAACCCGTATATGACAGGGGTGCTATAGGGAAAGGTCGGGCACGCAACACAAGTTCTTCTTTATTCGTATTCATACGTCCTTTCTAAAACTTATGGAGCTATTCCCAAAAATCATCACTAGTCCTTATCCAATTTGACTAGTGGTATGTACATCCTTTTCTGTATATGCAACACTCAAATAATTAAATTGCGAGTGAAACCTATCGACCTCTTGTGAACACCCAATTCATGTAGCAGCGCGCGCCTTGCCATATCTCAGCGTTCAATTACGAGTCAGATATTTGAAAATCGCATCTATCTTGTGAAAATAACATCGATCTTGTCGAAATCTTTTCATTGAAGTACCTGATCTGTACTACTTAGCGTTTGAATAATAAGTTTTACACTTGCGAACCAAATCTCCCATCTGTCTCGTGAGCCTTAGCGGCTTAGCCCTTCATAGCCGTCTCTCAAAAGCTGCTGTCCCTGAATGTTACCGCTTCATCTACCCCTGTGTCTCTACATTCAGTCAGTCGATCTCGAGTCCATCCTCAAGTCCATTCTTTGTAATATAGCCCAACTTAAATAACATTCATTTGACCAAAATAGACAATGCGTATATACAGAACAGATACATAAAAGCCATGTCCATATTATAAACCACCGTTTTTGCGACCGTACGTGTATCCTAAAGAGCTCGCCCATGTCCCATTTCCCAAGTTCCCAAAATTAGTTCATGCCAGATCTTGTTTCCAAGGTTTCTCAAAAAAACCCTATCAATCTCACTCATGTTTCCCGATAGCCTGCTCCCAGTCAAATGCCACCGAAAACTGTCTGCCGAACAAAGCAAAAGACCTCTATCGCGAATTTGGAGAGAATCACCAAGGTGAGGACCAAAGAAGGGAGCTGGTCAACAGAAAAATCCGGGAGGTAAATCACCAGTCCCTTGTTTCCTGGTAATGCCGGCTGTGATCGATTGTAATAGTAATTGGATCTTTCTACCTGGGCAGTCGTTTGGCCCAAATAAAATCCTCCACCAGTCAAGGCCCCGCCTACGCAAACTGCTTTCAAATTACCTGGCACAATTCAGAGGCAACATGAGGTATGATAGGAACTGTTGGTACAATTTGACTCACCCTCAACATTGTTATTGACTGTATTTCCCCCTTCATAGTAGGTCTCGGCATGATCAACATTGTGTTCAATTCTCCTATTATCCTGCTCTGTATATCCACCATTGATGTCGTGAAAATCTCGAGCAAGATTTTCTACATTAAGAAAAGTTTCAGTTTGGTTTGTGGTTAGTGCTGTGAAAAATTCTCACCGTTGTTACTGATTTCCTGTTTATCTTGCTCTGTATCTCCTCTCTCTCTACTGTCACTGGAACTGTGATGAAAATCACTCTGATTATTGGCACCACCATAATACAAGTCATCAAAACTTGTCTGAGGAGTGTTCTGTGAAATTGGATCATCAGTGGTGTTGTCAATCCCCCGATATCTGTTGTTTCCCTCATATTTTTTCTTCCCCCACTCTCTCCTATATTGGAAGGCATCTATGCGACGCAAAGGATTATTTACTTTCGGAGGGTGTGAATCAAGTTCATCAGCTATGATGCCTGAGTCTATATTTCAATCATGAATAAGTGATATGATTTGAACCATATGATAACTTCATACCTGGTCCCCGTTCCAAACGAAGTTGCTCAATCCTTTGATTGGAGGTTACATCTGCTCCCCTCTCCTGAAGAAGTTTCACAGCAAATTTATGCCCCTGAGATAAAGCTGCTTGCAAAGCATTTCTATATTTACCCCCCTGAGCATTCACATCTGCTCCCCTCTCCAGGAGAAGCTTCACAACCAATGCCTGCCCCTGAAATGAAGCTGCCTGCAGGGCATTTCCATATTTACCTCCCTGGACATTCACATCTGCTCCCCTCTCCAGAAGAAGCTTCACAACTGATTCATGCCCCTGAAATGAAGCTGCTTGCAGAGCATTTCCATATTCACCCCCCTGGGCATTCACATCTGCTCCCCTCTCCAGAAGAAGTTTCACAGCTGATCCACCCCCTCTATATGAGGCTGCTTGCAGAGCATTTCCATATTCACCCCCCTGGGCATTCACATCTACTCCCCTCTCCAGAAGAAGCTTCACAACTGATTCATGCCCCTGTAAGGAAGCTGCTTGGAGAGCATGTCCATATTCACCCCCCCATGCATTCACATCTGCTCCCCTCTCTAGAAGAAGATTCACAACTGAATCATGCCCCTGAAAGGAAGCTGCTTGCAGAGCACGTCCATATTCACCCCCCTGTGGATTCACATCTGCTCCCCTCTCTAGAAGAAGATTCACAACTGATTCATGTCCCAAAAATGAAGCTGCTTGCAGAGCATTTCCATATTTACCCCCTGGGGCATTCACATCTGCTCCCTTCTCCAAAAGAAGCTTCACAACTGATTCACACCCAGAATGTGAAGCTGATTGCAGAGCATTTCCATATGCACCCCCATGGGCATTCACATCTGCTCCCCTCTCCAGAAGAAGTTTCACAACTGATTCACACCCCCTATGTGAGGCTGCTTGCAGAGCATTTCCATAATCACCCCCCTGGACGTTCACATATGCTCCCCTCCGTGAAGAAGCTTCACAACTGATTTGTGTCCCCAAAATGAAGCTGCTTGCAGAGCATTTCCATATTTACCCCCTGGGGCATTCACATCTGCTCCCTTCTCCAAAAGAAGCTTCACAACTGACCCAAAACGTGAAGCTGATTGCAGAGCATTTCCATATGCACCCCCCTGGGCATTCACATCTGCTCCCCTCTCCAGAAGAAGTTTCACAACTGATTCCCACCCTCTATACAAGGCTGCCTGCAGGGCATTTCCATATTTACCTCCTGGACATTCACATCTGCTCCCCTCTCCAGAAGAAGCTTCACAACTGATTCATGCCCCTGAAATGAAGCTGCCAGAAGAAGCTTCACAACTGATTCATGCCCCTGAAATGAAGCTGCTTGCAGAGCATTTCCATATTCACCCCCCTGGGCATTCACATCTGCTCCCCTCTCCAGAAGAAGTTTCACAGCTGATCCACCCCCTCTATATGAGGCTGCTTGCAGAGCATTTCCATATTCACCCCCCTGGGCATTCACATCTACTCCCCTCTCCAGAAGAAGCTTCACAACTGATTCATGCCCCTGTAAGGAAGCTGCTTGGAGAGCATGTCCATATTCACCCCCCCATGCATTCACATCTGCTCCCCTCTCTAGAAGAAGATTCACAACTGAATCATGCCCCTGAAAGGAAGCTGCTTGCAGAGCACGTCCATATTCACCCCCCTGTGGATTCACATCTGCTCCCCTCTCTAGAAGAAGATTCACAACTGATTCATGTCCCAAAAATGAAGCTGCTTGCAGAGCATTTCCATATTTACCCCCTGGGGCATTCACATCTGCTCCCTTCTCCAAAAGAAGCTTCACAACTGATTCACACCCAGAATGTGAAGCTGATTGCAGAGCATTTCCATATGCACCCCCATGGGCATTCACATCTGCTCCCCTCTCCAGAAGAAGTTTCACAACTGATTCACACCCCCTATGTGAGGCTGCTTGCAGAGCATTTCCATAATCACCCCCCTGGACGTTCACATATGCTCCCCTCCGTGAAGAAGCTTCACAACTGATTTGTGTCCCCAAAATGAAGCTGCTTGCAGAGCATTTCCATATTTACCCCCTGGGGCATTCACATCTGCTCCCTTCTCCAAAAGAAGCTTCACAACTGACCCAAAACGTGAAGCTGATTGCAGAGCATTTCCATATGCACCCCCCTGGGCATTCACATCTGCTCCCCTCTCCAGAAGAAGTTTCACAACTGATTCCCACCCTCTATACAAGGCTGCCTGCAGGGCATTTCCATATTTACCTCCCTGGACATTCACATCTGCTCCCCTCTCCAGAAGAAGCTTCACAACTGATTCATGCCCCTGAAAGTGAAGGGGGGAAATGAAGGAGAAGGGGGGGGGAATAAAAGTGGAAGGGGAAGGAAATGCTAAAACAGGGAAAAATGGGTGGAAAGAAGTGAGGAAAGGTTTGGGAGGAAACTAAAAAATGGGGGGGAAAGTAGGAGAAATAGCAGAGGGGGGAACAGATTTATTTTTTGTGCAATTGGAACGGTATAGGACATTTCCATATTTACCTCCCTGGACATTCACATCTGCTCCCCTCTCCAGAAGAAGCTTCACAACTGATTCATGCCCCTGAAATGAAGCTGCTTGCAGAGCATTTCCATATTCACCCCCCTGGGCATTCACATCTGCTCCCTTCTCCAGAAGAAGTTTCACAACTGATTCACCCCCCCTATATGAGGCTGCTTGCAGAGCATTTCCATATTCACCCCCCTGGGCATTCACATCTGCTCCCCTCTCCAGAAGAAGCTGCACAACAGATTCATGCCCCTTATATGAGGCTGCTTGCAGAGCATTTCCATTTTTAACCCCATGGGCACTCACATCTGCTCCCCTCTCCAAGAGAAGCTTCACAACTGATTCATGCCCTGAAAATGAAGCTGCATGCAGAGCATGTTCATATCCACCCCCCTGGGCATTTACATCTGCTCCCCTCTCCAGAAGAAGCTCCACAATTGATTCACGCCCCTGAAATGAAGCTGCTTGCAGAGCATTTCCATATTTACCCCCCTGGGCATTCACATCTGCTCCCCTTCTTAGAAAAAGCTGCACAACTGATTTATGCTTCTGCAATGAAGCTGCTTGCAGAGCATTTCCATATTTACCCCCCTGTGCATTCACATCTGCTTCCCCCTCCAGAAGAAGCTTCACAACTGATTCACACCCGCAAAATGAAGCTGCTTGCAGAGCATTTCCATATGTACCACCCTGGGCATTCACATCTGCTCCCCTCTCCAGAAGAAGCTTCACAACTGATTCATTCCTCCGCAACTGCTTGAATGAAGCTGCTGCTTGCAGAGCATTTCCATATTTACCCCCTTGGGCATTCACATCTGCTCCCCCCTCCAGAAGAAGCTTCACAACTGATTCACCCCCCTCAAGTGAGGCTGCTTGCAGAGCATTTCCATATTCACCCCCCTGGGCATTCACATCTATCCCCCTCTTTAGAAGCAGCTTCACAGCTACTGCATCTCCATTGATTGAAGCTTTGTAGAGAGCATCTGTGAATGAACATATTGAGGATAGTAGTATTGAAATGTTTTTAGGTCCTCTCACCAACAGGGTCTAGATCAATATAGACTAACAGAAGTGTATAAGCTTAAATCAGATGTAATACTGTTAACATACCTGAAGATAAAGAAAGGCCACTGGCTTCGCTTTGTGTATTGTCAATTGAATCATTCAGGCTATCCCAAATAGTGTTCAGAATGAAAGTCAATTCATCTACTATCATTGGCACAAAGAAGTATTTACCTAGTGATTTGGGGACTTTCAGGACTCATCGTTGGCTAAGGAGATGTTTTGATAGTGCGGAAGAAGAGGAAATAACCCCGTTTGTCTGACAAGTATTTATTCCTTCTGTTGAAGGAGAAAAGCATCCAAAAGAGGATTTGGAATTCCTGGTCAGAATTCAGAAATAGCGGGGTAGAAATAAATGAAAATAGGTAGAGAGCAATTCAGCACCATAACAGATACAAATGCTGTAATAAACTGCGCGTAACAAATACAAACACGTGTACACCGTTACGAATACAAGCATAGAACAATAATATCGGAATTTGATACATACCAAGGGCACCAAAGAGCTGACAGTCGTTCTCACCGAGAGGAGGACAACGGAAAACCGACTTTGTCCAAGACGGAAGTAAAAGCGAAATTCGAGATATACCTATATTGAGGTACAAGATCTTTGAGTCGGATTTAATGACGCCTTCACGTTGGAGAGCAATTCAGAGGTCGAGAATGAGTTCAGGAAAGTAACAAGATGACAGCTTCGTCGAGCTCGAAAATGGAGGTTCGGTGTCAAGAGGTGTTAAGATTACATAACTCGACTCAAAAGAGATTTACACGTGCAGTCCTCTACTTTACATAAGTCTCGGCATCCGGGCCTTCTTTAGTAAGTAAGTCAGACGAAAATCCTCACTGTCAACTGAAGAGGTAGACCAAGCCTCAAGCTATCCCCAAGATATGTCGAGATATTGTTTCGACAGACTGGGTACTCGCAGACATCAGGGTCCGCTCTGACAATATGAGCTAGAATAAAAGAAAAAAATTGACATAACACCACAAGTTCAATAATTCATCTGGGCTTTGTCGAATCTGAATGTGTACGGCAGAATAGTCTCAAAAGACACCGGGAGATTTCGAAACAAGAATACAATTTGTCGTGCCTCTGGATAAATTTTGAAAGACCTAAAGGCTAAAAAAGAATAAAAACATGAGTTTTTCTACCTGTAGGAGGCTGTCCCCCTGAACACAGCGACAGAGAACCACCACGACTGAAAACAGAAGTTCCATAAAAGTCCGATCCATGTTGTTCTGATTACTACCCACCTTGTTCAATGTATGGTCCTTACCGTGGGCTTTCGGAGCTCGGAGTGCGGGCGAGACATGGGGTCTCTTTTAGATAGAACTATGTGCAACATGAGGTCAGCCTCAGTGCACAATAAATTGATCTGAAAAAAAAATGGTCCTTACCTTTTTGGAAGAGGTGAGAGTCATGTATTTATGCTCACCCGCAGCAGAATTCAGGCCACCGTACCCACATCATGCCGAAGAAGCTAGGAGGTTAAAAAAAAGTTGTGATGTACATGTATTCTATCGAAATCATCGAAATGTGAGTATGATATTAGCAGAAGTATTAACTGCAAGCCTATATGATAGTAGAAATCAATATTAGAGACCACTCTAGAGCCCGCAATGAGGGGGTGAAGGAAGACTATGTCGCAAAAATCGCAACTGGCATATCAGACGGAATCTGATGAAATTCCGCCAGATCAGACCGTCATCTGACCGTAGCCATATAAGGTAAGCATATGTACTAAATGGGCAGATAATGACATCATATGAGTAAATACTGCCATCAGACATTAGCGAACGTATCAGGCCTGATCAGGCCTGGTCAGGTTTGGAGCAATAAACAAGCGTACAAAAGATAATGGAACGTCTCTCCCTGTCTCCCTCGTCTGTGGCCACTCTTACTTGGTACCACTTACTATACTTACTATACTTACTATGTACACCTATACTCATACTTACTTACCGACATACTATCTAATACTACTTATTTAGTGTGTAACCGAAGGTAGACTTCATAATGGTACAAGAGTAACGAGTGTTTATAAATAGATGCGCTGCCCTATATACTTAATACTATAGAAGCGCGTGACGACCTGACGCTAAAAATTTTGATTGTGCAGAGCTCACGGGGTGACTGACTTATTTGGCAACCGGTGCTAGGTCCTGTGATCTGCCGTCTGTGACTCAAGTGCTGGTGGACGGTGAGTCACCAGCTCCTTGTATAGACCACTGAACGGGCCCATTGTTGTTCACTAAGCGCATAGTGCTCCGATTCGAGAGAAAAGAAGAAAAAATGCCTGTAGCAATCATAGGCAGTTAACGACAGTGGGCACAAAAAATCATCCACAGTGGATTCCATATTTGGAAAAGATAAAGTGCCGAGCTGCCAGATCGTAATAATCTTTTGCTTCGAAGCCTTTCCGTTGTTAGCAAAATGATGCAGGGACTTTCTCGTATGGGCTGATCCATCCACAAGCGAGAGCCAGAAACCTGCCCAGAGCTAAATTCTAAATAGAGACTATAAGCAACATGTCAGAAAACTAAGCGCGTCAGAAGCTAGCCGAACTTTCGCTGAAATTAGTCCAACCAGAATATGACATCCCATCATAAATATCAGTGAATCCGCCGCCAACCAGGTCATAAATAGCAAAAACACTGTTGCTGCTTTATTACTACTTACTTCTGGATAGATAGAGGGCTGAGGACACTAAAGTCGAAGGGAAAAAGATAAATCATGTATCTAGGCCGTCCCGGCCGTCAGGATCTAGCCGAGCTTTCGCTGATTGGAAACGTTTTCTGACGCGTTGCTTATAGTCTCTAATATGGGAGCCACAGAATTTTTCGCGCCCACTGTAACAGTAGTCTCGTACCTAGCCATCTTGGGATTCGCATTATTTCTGCGCTGTCCGGTATATACAGAACAGTCCTAGCTTACTATATAGGATGGTGGTCAGGGATGAACATTTGTGCACCAACTCAGATATGTCGTTGATCAGTGGAATACCTATGGGTGAACAGGTCTCTATCAGCTTGCGTAGGGTAGAATATATTATCTATCCGAGTTGACCAGAACATGACCAGACCCTGGTCAGGCCTGATCAGGCCGGGTCAGGTGACGACCAGATGTAATAATGCCGTCATGTCGGATATACCGGTTGCGATTTTTCCGACATAGGACTCGAACATGTATGAAGCATCGCAAGCGTGGCTGGTGTGAGGCTTGGAATCCGTCTGTTAGTATTGGGCTGAGGAGCTTAAAGACAAACACCATACCGACTATAGTATCAATGACGTGGATTATAGACAAACACTGAAGACGTCGGTGACCGGGCGAGGCGCAAAGTTGCACGTTAAAGACATTCCTCATTTCAGTCGGCCTCGTAGATAATATGCCGAAAACAACATCATCGCAGCTAATTAGCCTAGTTACCAGCCGCTGCTTCTCCCCAGCGCGGTCGTAAACACCCTTGTGACGGAAACCCTCTACCCCCACTAAGATATGTATAGAACTCAAAATCGTTAATAGTGATACCGAAGTTCTACACGTCTTGCACTAACCCAATTCAATGTTCAAAATCACATCCAAGTGTCTCGATTCTTGAAGAGTTCCAGGCCACCGTCCTTCTCTACCACCAGGCAATCTGGAGCGCTGTTTCTACCAGAGAGATTGTGGTTATTGTTCCTAATATAGTTGAAGGAGATGAAGTTGGATGATTCCGAGGAAAACATTCAAGTTAGCTGGCGCGATTGTTGATTGGAAGATAGGATTACGATAAGGTGCAGCTGTTTCTCAGCTCGAGTAACAGGTCAAGCCATTCCCATCTCCGTATGTCGAAAACATGAGGATGGCCCGTGCGTATCATGACGTCTCGACCAAAGATAAAAATTTTGTTAAGCGAGGTGACTGCTTTTATCACATCCACCATCAATATGGCTATCGAAAACGGGCACGCCGTCGTCCTTCAAGAAATCGATGTATGTCTTTCTTTTCTTCAACAACATACCACTCCGCATACCACCCTTTTGACCAGCCCTCGAAATTAAAAATCACCCGAACCCCGACCCCCTCCACCCTTCCCTCTACCACCTCACTACCATTCGGCATACACCACAGTGATCACATGCTCATCCTCTCTTACGACCCTCAAGCTGGAGGCTGGAGTGCCCCCGAAATCAAACCCTATGCCAACATCTCTCTCGATCCCATGAGCAGCTGTTTCCAATACGCTACCAGCTGTTTCGAGGGCATGAAAGCCTACCTCTCACCCACTTCCCAACCTCTCCTCTTCCGCCCCGAAATGAACATGGCTCGCTTAGCTTCCTCTGTCTCCAGACTCTCCCTCCCACCTTTCGACACTTCCGCCCTGCTCGAACTCATCAAAAAGCTCGTCAAAACCGAAGAGAAATGGATACCTCGAGACGAACAAGGCAAAGCTCTCACCGGGTACTCTCTTTACGTCCGTCCAACCATGATAGGCACGAAAAGCTCCCTTGGAGTCGGAGCAAGCGATAAAGCCATCTTATACGTCATCTGTTCTCCTTCCGGTCCCTTTTTCCCTCCCGTCTTGCCTAGCGAGGGTAAAGTCCCGGGATACATCAAACCCGTCAAACTCCTCACGGTGTCGGAACATGTACGTGCTTGGCCTGGAGGTACTGGTGCACACAAGTTGGCTTTGAACTATTCTCCTGGGTTTTTGACACAGAAAGAGGCAGAGAGGAAGGGTTATGATCAGATTTTGTGGTTGAGAAGGGAAGGGAGGGAAGAGGTTGTTATGGAAGTAGGAGCGATGAACTTTTTCGTTGCGTTGAAGAGGGACGATGGAGGTGCGTGTGTCGTTCATCCCTACTTTCCTTTCTCGTTCTTTCTCTTATACTAACTACTCACCTTACCTCGCATATCTCTCGCACATGCCCAGACATCGACATCATAACCCCACCTCTCGACGGAACCATCCTCCCAGGTGTAACCCGTGCCTCCATCCTCCAACTCATCCAGTCCGACCCAACTCTCTTTTCCTCTTCGTTCTCCTCTACCACCAACCCAACCCCCAAACTCTACGCCCACGAAACCCCACTAACCATGTCCCAACTAGACGCCTGGCACTCCCAACACAAAATCCTCGAAATCTTCGGTGTAGGAACAGCAGCGATCGTCGCTCCCGTCGGTGCTGTTTCTTACTCTTACTCTTCCCTCTCTTCCTCTTTGTCCTCCTCCTCCAACAACAACAACAACGACAACGTTAAAGAAGAGATGGACCCAGCAGACGTCCAAGGCGTAGGCCAAGCTCACGCAGCGAACGTCGTCGAAATCGCTGAAAACGCGGACGATGCGGTCGATCATGGTGACCAAACAACCGCAGCGACAACTACCACGACTACAAAGACGATAGTCGTCCCGGAATACGAACAAGGTATCGGACCTGTAGCTGCGGCTATCAGGAAAATTATATTGGATATACAAGAGGGGAGAGTGGAGTGGGAGGGGTGGGCGGTTGGGTGTTGATGAGAGTGTGTTCTTGGAGGGTGTTGATTTGATGGAACGGATGAAAGCGGATGAAAGAAAGGTTTGGAATCCTCGGAATGTAAAGGATTTCGATCGATTCTCAAGGGTTCAAACTATGCCGTGTGAAAGCGAACAAAAATAATTTTCGACACTTTGGCTGTTTTTCGACACTTCAGACGACTTTTTTGAGTTTTTTTGAGTCATTTGAGATCTTCGAAAATTTGAGTGTGACGCGTGACAACTTGAATTTCCGCAACTTTGAAAACTAATCATTTCGAACTTCTCATCCTCGACTTTTTGAAACTTTGCTCAAAATCTCGAAGATCTACATAGGAATTGGTATTATGTAAATAGCAGATATTTTATTACTACATTAAATATATCATAGATGTTTCCTTTTTTGGGGGTCAAAATCGTTTTTTCACCCCCAGTACTACGTATTTACAGAGAAATTTACATTAAAATGTCTCAATATTAACTGTGGAAATAAACTATATAGTATTTATATAATACCAACTCGTGCTTATGTAGATCTTCTAGGTTTGAGCAAAGTTTCGAAAGGCTGGGAGTTAGATCGAATTGGACAACACATTAACCGAGCTTAGTTTTCAAAGTTGCGGAAATTCAAGTTGTCACGCGTCACACTCAAATTTTCGAAGATCTCAAATGACTCAAAAAAACTCAAAAAAGTCGTCTGAAGTGTCGAAAAACAGCCAAAAACAGCCAAAGTGTCGAAAATTATTTTTGTTCGCTTTCACACGGCATATCAAACATTCAAGGCCAGTGAAAATCGACCCTGCGCAGGTCCGAGAAAATCTGAGTTACAGATCCCGTCAGATTTTCAATTTTTGCCCCATTCCGCTTTTCTGACGAAATTGGACCATGTCGGAGTCAAGTGAGCACATTGACAGGCATCTATTGTTCTTGGGCATTCCTCAGATTCTGCTTCTTGATTTTCTGCTTTTTCCTGAATTTTATATTCCAAGATCTAATATACAATTGCAGATGATACTTCGACAACAAACGTGAAAGCTATGTACAACTGCCGCTCAAGCTTTCTACGTCCTAACAATCTCGGGGTAATGAAAAAACAATTAATCTCAGGCTCAAGACACAACATGCATCGACGTACCCTGTAGGATAATCCGTTCTTGTCGTCTTGTGGGCAGTTAGTTCCTTTAAAATAAATATTGTGCTAAATGTCAGCAAGTCCGAAACAAGACGCAATACGTCGACATACCTTGATATTATGCATGCTATATGCACCTCTAAGTATCTTTGCCTCAAGTCCGTAGTCTCGATAGAATGTCTGATTGACGTATCTTGAAACAAGTTAGCATATGAAAAGAGGTGAAAAATTGGTCCAGGTGTACTTACCGTGTTTGATCCATCAACGAGATCGTTGAGATTTCCTGCGCTACCATGGATGTTCGTCTGGATTTAACAAGCCATTTTGTCTAGATCAACATCGATATATCTGAAAAGGGGAGTAACATTGCCTCTGGGTTATCGAGTAAATGGTTCACCCTGTACCGGTTTACCAGTCGAGCCCCATTCATCTTGTGAAGTCTGATCCAATAATCATATGACAGGGTGCTACAGAGAAAGGTCAGGCACGTAACACATGTTCTCTTTTCTTCCTATTCATACGTCCTTCCCAAAATGTATGGAGCTATTCCCAAAAATCATCACTAGCCCTTATCCAGTTCGATTAGCGGTATGTACATCCTTTTTTTTCGGTATATGCAACATTCGAATATTTAAATTGCGGGTCAAACCTATCGACCTCTTGCAATTGTGAGCACTCAATTCATGTAGCGGCGTGCGCCTTCCCGTAGCTCAATGTTCAATTACAAGTCAAATATTTGAAAACTTGTGAAAATAACATCGATCTTGTCGAAATCTTTCATCGAAGTGTTTCTAGTATCTCATCCGCACTACTTAGCGTTCGAATAATTATTATTGCACCGAATCAAAACTCCCATCCGCCTCGTGAGCCTTAGCGGCTTAGCCTTCATGCCCGTCTCTCAAAACCTACCGTCCCTAAATGTTACCGCTCTTGTATCTCAAAATATGATCAGTCCGACTTCAATCTCAAGTCCATCCTTTGTAATATATCCCACCTTGAATAACATTCATTTGATAGAAATAGATCATGCACATATACAAAAGCCATGCCCATATCAGAAACCATTGTTTTTGCGACCGTACGTGTATCCTAACGAGCTCGCCCGTGTCCCATGTCTCAAGTTCCCAAAATAAGTCCATGCCAGATCTTGTTTCCGAGGATCCCTCAAAGAAACCCATCAATCTCATGGTTTCACGACATCCTGCTCCTAATCAAATGCCACCAAAAACTGTCTACCGAACAAAACAGAAGATCTCTATCGCGAATTTTGAGAGAATCACCACAGTGAGGACCAAAGAAGGAAGCTGGTCAACAGAGAACTCTGGGAAGTAAATCACCAGGGCCTTGCTACCTGGTAATGCTGGTTGTGATCGGTTATAAGAGTAATTGGATCCTTCTACCTGAGCAGTTGTCTGGCCCAAATAAAACCCCCCACCAGCCAAGGCCCCACCTACACAGACTGCTTTGAAATTACCTGCACAATTCAGAAGTAATGTGAGGTATGATTAGAACTCTTGGTACAATTTGATTCACCCTCGACATTGTTATTGACCGTATTCCCCCCTTCATAGTAAGACTCGCATTGCTCAATGCTGTGTTCAATATTCCTATTGTCCTGCTCTGTATATTTACCATTGATGACATGAAAGTCTTGAGGGGGACTATTGGAATTTTCTACATTAACAAAGTTTCAGTTTGGCTATTGAAAGTGCCTAGAAATATCCTCACCGTTGTTACTGATTTCCTGTTCATCTTGCTCTGTATCTCTTCTTCCACTATTGTTGCTAGAACTGTGATGGAAATCACTCTGATTATTGGCACTATCATCAAAACTTGTCTGAGGGGTCTTCTGTAGAATTGGGGTCATCAGTGGTGCTGTCAATGTTTGTATAACTCATCTTCAGGCTTCGGCTCATCACTCACCCCATAGTTATTGTTTTCCTCATAATTTTTATCATCTTCATGTTTGTTCTTCCCTGCTTGTTTTTTGGCCACCTTAGTTCTGGTGTTTACCCACTCTCCTCCATGTTGGTAGGTACCAATGCCATAAAAATTTTCATCATTTCCAAGGTGCCAACCAGTGTGATCAAGTTCATCAACTATAATGCTTGAGTCTATATTTCAATCATAAATGAGTGATATGACTTAAACCATTTTGCTAAATTCATACCTGCTCCCCGTTCCAAACGAAGTTGCTTAATTGTTTGATTGAAGGCTCCCCTCTCTAGAAGAAGTTTCACAACAGATTGATGCCCCTGTAATGAAGCTGCTTGGAGAGCATTTCCATATTCACCCCCCTGGGCATTCACATATGCTCCCCTATCCAGAAGAAGTTTCACAATCTCTTCATGCCCCCGGAATGAAGCTGCTTGCAGGGCATATCTATATCTACCCGCCTGGGCATTCACATCTGCTCCTCTCTCCAGAAGAAGTCTCACCATTGATTTATTCCCCCATAATGAAGCTACTTGCAGAGCATTCCCACATTTACACCCCTGGGCATTCACATCTGCTCCCCTCTTCAGAAGAAGCTTCACAAGTGATTCATCTTCCACAAGTAAAGCTGCTTGCAGAGCATTTCCATATTCACCCCCCTGAGCATTCACATCTACTCCCCTCTCCAGAAGAAGCTTCACAATTGATACATGTTTCCCAAGTAAAGCTCCTTGCAGAAAATTTCCATATCCACCCCCCTGGGCATTCACATCTGCTCCCCTTGCCAGAAGAAGCCTCACAACTGATTTATGCCCCCAAGATGAAGCTGCTTGCAGAGCATTTCCATATTCACCCCCGTGAGCATTCATATCTGCCCCCCTCTCTAGAAGCAGCTTCACAGCAACTGCATCTCCATTGATTGAAGCTCTGTAGAGAGCATCTGTGAATGAACATATTGAGGATAGTAGTATTGAAATGTTTTTAGGTCCTCTCACCAACAGGGTCTAGACCAATATAGACTAACAGAAATGTATGAGCTCAAATCAGATGTAATACTGTTAACATACATGAAGATAGAGAAAGGTCACTGCCTTCACTTTGTGCATTGTCAACTGAATCATTATGGCTATCCCAAATAGTGTTAGTTTCAGAATGAAAGTCAATTCATTCACTACTATTGTTGGCACAAAAAAGTATTTACCCAGTGATTTGGGGACTTCCAGGATTCATTGTTGGCTAAGGAGATGTTTTTAATGGCAATAGTGCTGAAGAAGAGTGTTTTGTTTGGCAAGTATTATTCCTTCCATCAAAGGAAAGAAGCAAAAGAGGATTGGGGAATACTAGTCAGAATTCAGAAGTCAAGAGTAATGGTAGAATATAGAAATAAAGGAAAATAGATAGAGCAATAGACCATATCTGCAATGTGGATTTTTCTAAGCTCCAAAATATTAAAGAATAATGGAGCTACAGATAAACGGAAATGGATTAATGAAAATAACCATGGCGTTTGGTCAACCACCCAGTCCAACTTAAAGATTTTCGGGTGGGGCCTAGATAAATTTATGTCGTTCTTCAATGAAAAACAACGACCAAGAATCCGCGTTGCAGATATGGTCTAATTCAGCACCGTAACAGATGACAAATGCTGTAATCAAATGCGCATAACGAAGCACGTATCCACCGTAACGAATACAAGAATTATAATATCAGAATTTGACACACCAAGTGTACCGAAGAGGCGACAATCGTTCCCACCGAGAGAAGGACAACGAAAATTTCAAGAAAGACGGAGATATGCCTATATTGAGGTACAAGATCTTCGAGTCGGATTTAACGACGCTTTCACGTTGGAGAGCAATTCAGAGTCGAGAAGAAGCTCAGGAAAGTAACAAGATGACAGCTTCGTTGAGCTCGAAGGAGGTGAGGTGTCAAGAGGTGTTAAGATTACATAATTCGATTCAAAAGAGGTTTATACATGCAGTCCTCCACTTTACTCTGGGCCCTCTTCAAGTAAGTCCGTAAGTATGTACAGGGTAACTGCAGATACTTTACTTCGGGCCTTCTTCAAGTAAGTACCGGGTAACTGCAGACGAAATCTACACTGTCAACCGAAGAGGTAAGGCCAAGCCTCGACCTACATAGTACAATGGCGGCGAAAAATGATGACCCCCCCCTAATTCAAAAACTGAATTAGATTGGGTCACGTGGGAGTCATCATTTTTCGTCGCCAGTCACCAGTGTACCCAAATACGTCGGGACAGTGGTTCGCCAGGAATAGTCATAACACCCAGAAGTTCAATGATCCATCTGGACTTTATCGGATCAAATATTGAATGTGTACCCCAGAATAGTCTTTTGATTGCTAACCACTTTATTCAACGTACCCGGCCTTTATCTTTTGGAAGAGGTAAAACTTGTGTATTTATGCTCACCCACATCATGGCGGAGAAGCTAGGAGGAGAAAAAAGTTGTGATGTACATGTGTTCTATCGAAATCATCGAAATATAAGGATAGCAGGAGTATTAACTGTAAGTCTATATTCGGACAATAGAAGTCGGTACTAGAGATCACTAGAGCCTGTGATGAAGGGGTGACGGAAGACTAGTAGGACATGTATGAAGCGCCGCAAGCGTAGCTAGTATGAGGCCTGGAATTCGTCTGTCAAATATCGAACTGAGGAGCTTAGAGACAAACAGGACCATATCAGCTCATATCGGTGACGTGGGTTACAGACAAACACTGAAAACCACGCTGGTGACCGAGTGAGGCGCATTTCAGTCGGCCTTGTACATAATATGTCGAACTCAACACCATTGATCACAGCTAATTAGTTATCAGCTGTCATTTCTCCCAAGCGCGGTCGGAGTCCACCTTGGAACGTAAACCACCTACCCCTCCTAACATAGGTATAGAACTCGAAGTCTTTAGTGGTGCCAATGCCGAAGTTCTACGCGTCTTGCACCAATCTAATTCAAATTAAATCCACCGAGTGTCGCCGATTCGATTCTTGACAAAAGAGGTCGATACTGTCGATGATGCTGGAAGAGTTCTAGGCCACCGTCTTTCTCTATCGGGTGGCGGTCTGCAGCGCTGTTTCGAGAGAGATTGTGATTACCGCTTTTGAATGAAATTTGTCCCTAATAATATGATCGGATCTAAAATGTTGAACAAGACGAAGTTGGATGATCCCGAGGAAGATATTAGCCGGAAGATTGAAAGATAGGACTGTGATAAGGTGGAGCTGTTTTTCAACTCGAGTAACAGGTCAAGCCATTACCATCTCCGTATGTCGAAAACATGAGGATGGCCCGTGCGCATCATGACGTCAATAACACGGGGGGCAAACTCGTGGGAAGCCAACCGTCTGGCTTCCTGACAGGGAGCGGGTTAGGAAGCGGGTTAGGAAGCCAACTGTTTCGAGTGATGTTGTGCAAATGTGAAAGGTATGAAGGGTGCAGCGGTCGTCAAGGACACGATAGTTTTGGCTTTTTAAATCCGTGTCTGGGAAACTCCAGAGCCCAATTAGGAAACCGGACAAATCATGATTACATCCAGAACCCAATTTGGCTCTGGGGAATGATAATTTTCGATGACTGTCAGAGCCGTTTTGGTTCTGACATGTAATTATGATTATGCATCGCTAGACTCGTTCCCAGCCGGTCCGGTTCAACCTCCCATCAGCGGAGTTTGAATGGAGGGAGGATCACCTACCGACTGGTAGAATTCGGCGTCATTTTGTGAGGCCCCGCCAAGCGTGACAGGGACTTAGAAAATTTCAGCCTCTACACCTCACAAAAAAAGGTTTTTTCATCCCTATGTCTACTGGATTATTTTTACGGAATATTTCGATTACAATAGAAGTCAAAAAATTGAAATTTTAATAAGATGTGGACCTTGTAGAGGTACACGAAAGTGGTACAGAGTAGACGCGCCATATTGGGTCTGTCTCTATGTACTTCCATTTTGTATTGTAAAAAATCATATTTTTGACATATATACATACTAAAAGCTCGATGAGTACTATCCAAAAATTATAATGTTCAAGAGACGATTTTTTTGAAGTGGGTCGTCGTTCCATGGCTAAGTCCCGCGTCACAGCTGTGACATCGACTTGTGACGCCGAATTCTACCAGCCGTTCTGTCGAACGACTTGTCGGAGTTTGAACAGAACGGCTGGAACCGAGCCTATGTCGGAACTTTTGAGTTCGCCTAATAACGGCTGATACTGCCTTATAATTGCCATTATGAAAGGGTGTCGTAATAACGCGCAAATTGACATGTACAAATGGTTATTAGACGGCCGACCATTATGCTGTTATGCCATTATAAGGCGTCATGGTAATAGGGCTGATATAATGATGTTTGACGCAGCAATAAAATATATTTCCGAGCTGACAACGTACATATGTTACTAGTGGGAATTGAACCCTTGTCGAGAAGGACCCAACCGACAAGTATGCCAGCATACTTGAGAGAGCTTAACTACTAGGCCACCAGGGTGTTGTAGGTAAAGCGCTTCGGGTTTATACATCTATCAGCACTGTCCCGGTAATGTTTCCACAATTCATACTCATTATGTACGCTACAGAAGTGAATATTTAATCATCGTGGTTCTTAAAACGTATTCAAGTAGCAACAGTAATGATCATTTGATGTCAACTCTATATACATATTGTCATCTGATTCGGATCGGTAGAACTGTGTGTTAGGTCATGTCAAGAAGAGTTAGTTCACTTTCTACTGGCTCGTGTAGTACGTCGGGGGGCTGGAGGTTCTTCGGGTACCTGAACTGGTGTTTCCATGACATCATCCTTGTTAGATTTGGGTGCACGTCGAGCACAAGGACGAGGACGAGGGGGTGGAGGAAGTATCAGGTTTTCTGAATCAGGAGCAAGTGAATTCTCAATTTCGTCTGGCTGTGGTGCAATAAATGTGTTACTAATAGACTCGGGTGGTGGAATAATGGATGGGATGTCAGCGGGGATGTCAACAGGGCCAGGGGAATCAGAGAGAGTCATTGTACGAAGGCGCTCTCTCATGGCTGCAAGTCGAGAACCACGTGATGCATGATCTTGAGGCTCTACATTTGGTGCACCGGGCAAACCAGGAAAAACACATTTGTTGTAAAATGAAAAGAGCATCTGTGCCCATGGAGTGTTGTCGCGCTCTTCTTCCCAGATCATTTTTTTGTATTCATAGAAGTCAGATCGATAAGTGATTCGAGAAGCGGCACCAGTCTCGGCAAACTCGGTGTCAGGAGAAATGATGTATCGTTACTGAGTCAGAGAGAAAACGATCAAACACAGATCAAATTTGAAAAGAAAGACCTCTCACCAAGATTGCAGACCAAGCAATACATGCCACATTTACGCTCCTAACACCCCACTTCATGCCAACGAGACCAGTACTGTATTTGAATTTTTCGGGAGAAGTTTGAATAGCAGCAGGACCAAATAATACTGCCCGAATCATCTGTACGAAGTCAGTACTCTGTTATCTGATCTGTGTGATAAAACCAACTCACACGTGGTTGATATTCATTCAAAAAAAGGCAATTGTTTCCGGTGTCGTGGTTTGGAAAAAAAATGGGGACATTGATGTCATCAAGATCATCTTGTCGCATCAACAAGGACTGAAGAAGCTCCGACCGTCCACGATCTGGACCTGCACCGGCCACCCCAATAAGGGAATGCGGGAGATTAAGTTCACGAAGGATATGTGTTGCAAGATTTCAGATACGATCAACAGAAGTGGTTCTTTGACTCCCAACGTCCCTAATGAACTGTATTACGTAGCAGAATAAAAAATTGAGGACACATTAAACAACTGAAAAAATAGAAAAAATATACCTCAGCACGAAATGCAGGAAGTTGTGCTGCAAAATGTTGCAGACGTGCATCTTGGAGGTGCTCATGAAGCTCTTGAATGGTCCCATCGCGATATGTATCTTCAGTTGCAAATCGGGCACTGCTGAGTGGCAAGGGTGCATTAGGAGGAAGTAAACGCATAAAGACATCCGCATTGATCCACGGTTCATGCATTATTGTCCATTCCTTCCCCAATTGCAAGATCCGTTCACGATGGGGAGCTAGAGCGGGATCGAGAGGGGCTTCCCGTTTCCGTCCTTTCCTGTTGGTTTTGACACTCGGGGACTCGATGTCAGCTTTCAGATTACTGATTAGGGCTTGAGCAGCAGACAACCGGCTTCGAAGTTCTTGATTCTGAAGCTGTGCTTCACGAAGTCTCTGCAGAATTAAAATTTATTTTTAAGATTGATCAAAATCAAAGAAGTTCACCACGTACTTGATAAATAACTGCAGGGTTGGTTCCAATGGCAGGAAGAACGATTTCTACAAGGTTGTTGTCGTTCTCTCGACCATCATCGAGCTCGCCGTATTCATTATCAGACATTGGAAGCTTGGAGGACAAGAAATTTCCGAAAAAAAAGACTTGAGTGGCAACGGAGTGAGTCGGAATGAAGGAACAGTGGATTTGGAAGCTTGAATTTAAGTTTATATATTGTTTTCCTCGAGGCTGATCGCAACATCAAATTAACCGGGCACATTGCACATTGTGTAACAGTAGATTTGTAGATTAATAAAACGTTTTGATAGTCGAGAGATGGATGACTCGGACTGCCAAAAAACAGTGCAACAAAAGTGGATACATAATTATTGGGTGTCCGTAAATCCTGGATACAACTTTTTAATCCTAAGGAACATATCTCCATCCACGACATCAAATATAAATCGCTCTGTTACAGAAATTTCGGAGGCAGATCCAGCCACAGGTGCAACTATCCCTCGGACAACAGAATCAATGGGAATAAATTTCGGTGCATCTTTTGAAAAATCTTTCCGTATCCGGACAAGACCCAACCTTCTATCAACTGCAGATCTGTTTAAAACCACTTTGTAATGTTGAATACAAGCCACAGGGTAATGTTTCTCATCCACTGAGCAGTCAAACATATAAAGAAGTTGTGCATATGAAAAATTACCCTCTGACTTCTGAAACATAACAAAATCAAACCGGGGTTGGTTATAGAAATTAGGGTTGCAACGCAGTTGATCAGTTTCCATTTCCCAAGTTTCCATGGATTGATAGTTGATGTTGAGATATTGAAAAGGAGTGATCTATGGTCCATTCATGTCTGTTTGAAATCTTTAAACATTGGGTGAAATCATTGAAAACTCACAATGTCATTTGGAGTAAACCTAATTTCTTTTCCAACTCGGAGAAATCCAGTCATGAATTTCCCGAGTTCAATGCGGAAACGGGAAAAAGAAGTATCTGATTTGTGCGCATTTTCCACCTCTTGTAGGGCAATTGGTTGGCATTTGGATCCAAGATGAAAATGCTTCGAAAAATATTGCAAATCAGATTCTTCTTGATCAATGGGTGCACTATAATATTCATCTAGTGTGTCAAGTCCAGCACGTATGACAGTAGCAACCATGAACTGATGCTGAATCCGTAATATCTAACCATTGGAAATGTCAATTATGGAACTTAAAGATGACAATGAAATATACTTGGTCAGCTATATTTTTGAAGTTGGTGCGGTGGTGATATATTTTTCGTAAGGGCCCATGCATTTTTTCATTTGGCTTTGTACTGAATACTTGTGAAACTCCTTTTGCCATGATGTCATCAAATAAGTGAACATGATAGTGCATCTTGATGAAATTCCAGGATTTTTTGGCAAGCTCTTCATTTCCTGATGCTTGATTCAGCCGGTCATACTTCTAAATAAATGATCAGATTTAAAAGCTACCAATCAAATTCTGGAGAAACACTTACCAATATCATTCCAGAGAAATTATTGACAGCTGATCTCCCAGATTCAATAGTACTGTCTGTCTGTATCACCAGGTCCCCATACATAGTCATATTCAAATAGCTCCTCAAAGCCCTAAGCAACTGGAAGGCTGCAGATTTTTGGTCAAAGACATCATGAGCTGCAAATATGAAAATCTATTTTACATGTCATTAACCTCACTTCAGGGAGAAATTATTTGAGAGGGTACCTTGGAGATATCTCTATGCTTTGATCCATCATTGAATGAAGTTCCAGTTACAGAGTTGAAATGATTCAATTTGCTCCATCTTGGCATTTGTGCATATCTGTTGTCAAGTAAACTGTATTAATAACAAATCCTGATGATAAAAATTGCAACCCACCTTGAATCAACTGTTACTGACCCAGCTCTTCCAGGAAGAGCATCCAGATGGCGTTTAAATTGAGCAAAGAGATGATCACCCCAAAGACCACTGCTGTCAAAATGTAGCTCATCAAATGAGCAAGCAAAGTAGGGATCAACATGATTGAGATCAAGGAAGACATTCTTTAATGTAAAGTTATATTAGGAGTGTCAACTAATAAATACAACAAAAAAAGATGATACCATGTGTGGTCGCAGACTAAATTCTTTCAATATATTTTCTTTTTCTACTTGTGTTGTGCACTTCTTGACTTGTTGAAAGATTTCAAGTGTATGAACTGGTGTACGCAATTGAAATTGAACTGACAGATCTGAAAGATCTTCCTGGGAGACAAAGCATTTTGGACAAGGGCAAAGACCTCCTAAGCCCCTGATCAATGCCATCACACATCTACAGAAAAAATTATTGAAAGATCTGCAAATCCTGGCATAAAATGAAAGAAACTTACTGTTCCTCATAGTCAGCTGAAAGAATGAATGGAATGGGAAATAGAGATCTTGTCACATCATCTCCACAGACCAAAGCACATCCAGTCTGGGAATGTGGAATGAGGGATTCAATGATCTTACGAACTGATTCATGCCAAACAGCATTTTTGAAGTTCACAAATCCTGGCTTTCCTGTTTCAGCTGGATCCTCATCCACCTGTTTCAAAGATACATTGTCATTCACATTAACATGAAAACTGAAAATTGCAGAAATAATTCAAGTAGTAATCAGACTTACAATCGGTAACCAGCCAACAAGCCTACCCCCTCCAATGCCTGTACCATTTCTTATGCTTGAGGGAAGATTTGCACAGCGTGCAATAACTGGGTAGCCTTTTTGTGTGCCAAAAGATGATAGCTTGTTTTTATCTGCATATAAAATGATGAAAAATGGTTTGGAGTCTGCTGGTAGTTTTCCCTGAGCTCCAAAAGCAATTAGTCAAAACCCTTATTCTCCATGATATAAATACAAACTTGTATGTTCCACCAGGCACTTGCTGACCATGGCTCCTCAATGAATTTCTCCCATTTGCTCCCATCAAATTTCCATAGACGTTGAGCATCCCAAACAATTTCTGAGGATAAATCTTGGTTGGTTGCAATTTCTTCCACCCAATCCCATAATGGCCGATAGTGAACATCAAAGTCTTTTGGCTTTCCTTGATATTCAACTGCGATAGATGATTTTTCAAACTGTAGAAAGGATCCATATCTGATTAAACACAATTCGAGTTGAGGGAAAAGAATTTCACTCACCTTCAAGCTCTTGACAGAGGCAAGGTCCCATAATTGTTTCATCTCTGAGGAACTTTTGATTGTAAACTTCTCCCTCTGATCACAACATCTTTGCAGTAAGTCAATGAGGTCTGTAGTGAGGTTGTCACTAAGTCCTGCCTGTAGGGCAAACTCTGATACTTCAAAGTCCAATCTGGATTGAAATGGTCTCCAGGGGGAGAAATCAAGAGGTACTGGAGTTTCAGATACTTTCCTGTGTCCAAACTCCTCAAAACTGTGAACTTTTGGTGGTATCCCACTATTAGGGTGAAATTGGGTTTTGATATCATTAGTCTGGGGGGATTCAGGTGATACAGGATCATTGGAACCAGCTATGTCCAGCTCAGTGGTATCTTCTGAATTAAGAAATTACGATTCCTCTTTAGGGAATCGTTTTTTTGCACGACATTTGACCCGCTCGCATACTAACGCGCATCTTGGAGCCGTGGGAATTTGTGAATTCTATTCATAATCAGCAGCTGACCAGCGTCCGGTCCGGCCAGATTTTCCCTTGTAGATACTTATCCGCATCTGGACTATCCGTCCGGCAGGTTTCCGGTCATCCGGTCTGCACCTGTGATTTTTTCGTTGCGAGCATTGGAGCAAGGTACAGGGTTTTGCATTCCGTACTGGAATGCATCATTTGTGATTTTTCGGCTAATTCACTCCCAGGCCACCAGTGAGTCCCTTTTAGGGCGATTCCGCGCTGGAATTACACACTTAGTGGCCTGGGAACGAATTAGCCGAAAAATCTCAGAATAATGCATTCCAGTACGGAATGCAAAACCCTGTAATTCAGGGCAAGGTCTCTGCTGTGTCAATAATCACGTGTACAGTGTTCTGAGTACACAAGTACAAACTGTCCATTGCATTGAGAAACAAACACGACCAATCAATGTGATACTGTAAATTCCTGCGAGTCTCTGCCGACCCAGTCGGCCCTTTCCCTATTTGAATGTCAATGTCAAAACATCTTTTTATTTCTAAGTACCTGAAAATAGACTGCATTGCGAACTGCTCATAAATATAAAAACAGGGCTAAAGAAAATTGGAAAAAGAAGAAATAGGCATCACCAATTAAGTTTTTATACAGACAACCAAGGGAGTGCAGTGGGGCTAAAGAAAAACGGAGCATTTCTGAACGAAAAAAAATCATTTTACCCATTGCAAATGCAGTCTAGTGTAAAAATAATTGATATCTACAATAGACCTAATCTGCAACGAGAATTTTGAGCGTTTTTATTTAGTTAGAAACGGTTCAGATTTCTCTAGGCCCCACCTGAAAAATCTTCAGAGGAGCCGGAGGGAATCAAAGTGACACAATCCTTGTCACATCTCCCTAGTCAGTAGTACTACTGTACGCAGAATGTAAGCCCTAAACACCCTCGTTTTCAACATCCTATGACATCATGAAACAACCCTATTGCCCCCACCTGATAGAGGACTTTGTGTCGCGTTGTAGACTCCAAACGCGACAAATACTTATAGGATGTGCTGCTCCCCAACAAACACCTGACCTACATTACAGCTTCCTGTAAAGCATTTCTCATGCCAGCTGTCACATCATTTTTCTTTAGCCCCATTCTCATTTCTCTTTAGCTCCATTTTCATTTTTCTCAGTGGGGCCTTCAAAATTCTCGTTGCAGATTAGGTCTAATGTATATCATCTGTACTGAATTTCAGATTTCTTGACTGTGCCGTTGAGCAGAACAGATGGAGGCAAGGAGTAACTTGGAGCGACCACGTGGCTGCTCAGTCAGTGGACTTGGGACTAGTTGCCTCTATCTTTTCCACTCAACGGCACGGTCAAAAATTCTGAAATTTGGTACAGAAAACAATTACATGATATAGATTATGTACATGTACTTAGTTTTATAATCATGAATATTTTAATGGTATTTTCACCTAAAAGGTGTTTTTACTGGTTACTTCCACTCATTTAGCTCTTCAACGGTATGGCCACATAAACTGACATTTGTACATACAACACAAAACACTTGTTATTTTGCTTTCCTACAGGAAAATAAGGTCTGTTGAGTATTCATTCCACATATTTTATAATTTTATACATTTTGGTGTTATTCATAATACAAGTGCCATAGACTGTGAGAACTATGATGCACATTGTGTCGACAAGCAAGTCCTTGTGACACAATGTGCATCATAGTTCTCATAGTCAATGGTGCTTGCAGCTTTTTCAGGAATGGCTTCTTTTTACATCAAGAGAAATGTGCCTTATGTCTACACTACATTATGTGCCCAAGAAAAACACTCTCCTGATAGCCTATGCCACCTCTGGATATTGTCTGGGGGAGATAGAGCATGACATTTTTACTGTTGTCCCTGACCCTCTCCTAGAACATTATGAGGCCAGAGTTTACAAAAGACTTGTCCTTCAAACGAGACTTGATCTCGCAGCAGGTGGCTGCATCAAAAGTTTGTGTGCCATCCCCATTTGGATGTCAAACACAGAAGATTCCATTGAGAGTTGGGCCGCTTCATAATAAGTCCATCCTCTTTGACAGCAGTCAAAGATCCAGCCTCATATCTGCCACACAGTGATGGCCCACTTCAACTTCATAGGCAGGTGTCTACCTGACTCTGCCATTTCAACTACTTAGCTGTTCATATGATATTTTGCTGAGTGTTTGTTATGTGTTTTTGCAGCCATTAGCAAAATGAAGAGATACACTATACAAGTTTAGAAAAATCTAAGAAAATTGGCACATTATTCTACAATCTATTTGAGTTGAACCAAGATAAAATTTCATCGAAATGGGCAAAAATGAAGATGTCATTTACTGATTTCATCATATTGTTTTGTTAAGGGGTTTGCTTCTGTACTTACATACTATTTTGTACGGGGAAGCTGCGCAAACGGGGAAGCTGCGCATTTGGCAAATATCTCTTGTATTAGATACTTGGGTGTGCATTTGGGGGTCAATATCCAGAGCAGAATACAGTGTTTCTTTGCATACGAGAGCTCGTTTAGGTTGCTTCAGTGCTCATTGAGATATCGGATCAAGATGGTGCCATTTTTGGCAAAACACGTGAATTCCTTACATCATCAAACCTCTGTGTTCGCATCCTGCTGCTGTAGGACGAGAACCATTGCATCGTTACCCACCATTTTGGGCTCATTCTCCTTCATTTAACACTGGTATTTCTATCGGAAACCTCATTTATCTATGCTGCATGCCCTCCCGGAGTTTACTGACCTCTTCTGCTTGCGTTCTTGTCTTTTTTAGGTTTCAAGTCGCAAAAGTGTTCGTCCTATTTCGAAGACAGCAGTTATTACTATGTCCCGAAACTTGATGAGTAGAGTATCTTGACACAGTGCAATGCTTTAACTGCCTCAATATGTTTTTCAAAGTTTTTTAGACAAGTCCAATGTCCCAGAAAGCGCCCGAGTGCTATTTGGAGCCCTTTACAGAGAAGATTATAGATGTTGGGATTTACGAAGAACATGGGTCCAGATAATGACTAGGTGCGTTTAGCTTCTTCTTAGCTATCCTCTGATGCTGAATTTGGGGCAGGGTTATTGTTCAACTCCACTGTTTGAAGCCCACCTTGATGGAAGTTGCTCTGAGCACGAAGCCGAAAATTTTTTTACAAGTAAATATCACCTCTCTATTTGAATAATATGGACAATATACAAGTTTTATGCACATTTCCACCTCTCAACACACGATATACCCCCAGCCTGTGTCCAATTGTCCTGTAGACGATGCCATACTTCATGGAGGCAGTTGAGCAGTCGGTTTGAGTCAACAGAGTCTGTATCATCGAAATTTTCATTTTTCATGTTATTGGTGGCTCCCTCAAGTCCACGAGACTATCTGCAGTGCATAGTATGACTGGTATGCCCTCTGCTCGGCCTCTGCAGGACACTCGGGCGGACGCAAGGTTGCAGTTCCCACGGCTGCGCAGCTTCCCCGTTTTGGCCAAAATCGCACTCGCGCTCGAAGAATATTCACTGAGCAACCTCAACACATGATAAAAATCCCAGAATTTTATCAGAGACACCTAAGATACTATGCTTTTGAATGGTATAAAAACTTTTATGCAAAATGTAAGGGATCAGAAGATATTGAACGAAAACCCTAAGCTGTGCAGCTTCCTGATATTAAATAATATATGCAAAGTGATTCATGAAATGAAACTTGAGATACTTCCTATATAGCCTAGGAATCGTTCCTGCCAGCTTGCATGGCCATTCCCCCCAAGTAATTTATGGAATACTACTCAAAATTAACATACCATGCTGAGGTGAAGTTCTGTCCCAAATCAAGGGATCATCCCCTGCCCATATTGATTCAACTAATTATAATAATCACAGTAAAATTGTAACAAACCAGGCAATAGATATTGATCTGAATATTGAGATTGTGTTCTAGCAAGGCTTCTGGATGATTCTTCCTGGGACTGTATTTGAGTTTCTTTTAGTATTTTTCAAGTTAGTTCCTTTCCTATGAAAAAGGGGAAACAGTATACCCTCATATTGTTCAGACTGACTTTCCAGCCCTATTATGATATGTTATAGCTCTTGTTTATAGTACTTTAATAATTAAACAACTACCACTGACCAAATAATTCCATTTGCTGGAATCTAACCGTGTCTACCACATCCTGTATATTTTTTTCACAAGACCTCCTATGGGAGGCTATTCCTCGATGGGAGAATTGACACCCACATCCTTCACACGTAACTTGATCTAAGTTCGCTGATGCTTTTTTAGTAGAAGTCCGTTTCGGAGCCATCAAAATATGGTTGTCGAGCACAAGCGATTAGGCCAAAAAGTTGAAAAAAGGAATGCAGCTTTTCGTTATGATGAAGGGGCACAATGGGTGATTCGACGAAAGAACCAGCCCCTCAGCCTTCCTACTGTCTTTTGTGACAGCGACTGTATAACCGGCAATTATACGGACCGGCCAATTATCATAAGGTCATGATTATGACATCATTCTGCCGTTATAACACCCCTGCCGTTATAAAGGCCGGATCCAAGTTTCCGACATAATGCATCGCTCCTATTTGGGCTCTGGACACATGCCGCGATCAATTCTTTAAACCTTAAATTTAGTAAAACGAGTAAACTCATGGCGCAACATGCGCCTTTGGATAACCTTTACAGTTTGTCTGCCCGTCGCGCTGTTATTGTACCCATAGTACTTTCGTGAATTTTTTTTGGCTCAATGTCGAGCAATAGAGGTAGACCGCCCGGTGTTTTAAATAAACCTGGTCATGCTGCGGGTGGTGCACGTCAAAATTCGGGTCGAAAACCAGCTGGTGCCTCTAAATCCCAAGGAATTCCAACAAGTGCGTGATTAATATTACTTATTATTCTCAACTGAAGCCAAAATCAGTGCTGCCCAATCTCAGTAAAAGCTCTACAAACTTCTATCCTATTTTCAATGGTGAGTTATTGTGTTTTTAGCATGAAATATACTCAAGATTAACAATTAATTATGCATAGCTGCTAAATCCCAGTGTGTTGCATTCCCTTTTTCTTGATTATTTATATTATCTCACTGAGATTCAGAGCTCCTAGTACATCTGCACCTCAGAATGATAACAACTTGAATCAAGCTTCTGATCCTGGTAATTCCACTTTTCTGATATGTTGAACATATGCATCATTGATACATACTGTAGATAATTCAGATCCCATCATTCCATTTCCATTTCTTCCACAGTCTGAGTCAATACCTGATGACTATATACTTCCAGATGATCCTGATATTTATACACCAGTTCCAGATAATGAGGAACCTCCCAATGATGCATCAGATGGGATTACTTATAGCCACTTATTTGAACTCAGTAAAAGATAAAGTGGTGGCATCCATGAATTCAGATTCAATGCCATTTTGCTACAGACAAAATACTTTCTGGGTTAGAAAGCAGGAATCTTACTTTGTCACCAGAAACTTGGCAAAAAGTCCTGATGGACTGAAACCTACAGGGCTTTACTATCCAGATGTGTTTGTGTGGTTGCCAAAAGTGTTGTATCGTCAAGGTTTTACATGCCAGAACACTTCATGTGCCAAGTATCAGAATACTGCTTGTCCCCTAAAGGACAAGGGATTGTATGATAATCCTGTTGCAAGAAAAGTCATTGGTCTTAGCAGGAATTATTATGCCATGACCAAAAGATTTTACTGCAAAAAGGATCACTGATCCTTTTTGCAGTAAAATCTTTTGGTCATTCAAGGCATTCCTTGTCGCTATTAGGGCATAAACACCAAGAACAAAAAAGATTGGCCTTTTGGGACAAAAATCCCGTTATCTTCCGTATGGCTTGGAGATCAGCGATGAAAGAAAGTACAGCAACGCGGATTGGTGTTCCTTCAGGATGGAGGTATGTTTGTATGATGGTCCCGTTCCAGTGAGTGATGGGGATGTCGACAAGAGGACGCAGAATATGGGAAATGGTGATGACATCCGGGAGGCTAGGTCCAGGGGTAATTCCTACAACAAAGACATTCTCCGGCAGATAACAGATATTGGGTGGAAGGTTCATGCAGCAAAGCAGGATAGCTCCGGTAGATACGACTTTACCAGCGGTTTTATTGGTGAAGGGGTTGAACCAACATACAAGGAAAAGGTGAGATTCCCTTGTTGCTGAGGAAGCCCAGCTATCTTACGCCATGCTCTGCTCCCCCAGGTGTCATACACTTTGCCATCAGGAGAGACAGACGGAATATAAGATTTGTTGATTGCTTCTTCTATTCCTGGATGTTGTAGAAAGAACTCGAGCCACGACTTGAAGCACTATATACGCGTCTTGGTATCGTGATCTTTCCTTTCTTGATCCTCCTGCTCATCTTCAGCTGCTCTCCACAGGCACGAGATCTTGGCGATTCTTTCCAGGTGCAACGATCCAGAAGGTCTGCACAAAGGGGATAGAGCGTGAAACATTTGGGACAGCAGGCAGTGCGAATGATAGTTGGTTCGATATTTAGAGTGTTATACGTAGAGTGAACATTGCGAGGGATATGTGGAATGGGTATGTCGATGTTGACACCGAGTGGTTTCAGTAATGTAATAGAAATTATGTGGAATGCAGTGGCCAGGATAGTTGTAATGGCTTTGAGCATAACACCTGACGTTGTGCGACTGGCACCACCACTCAGATTGAGCCAAGCTGCTAGCATCGAGCACATGTATGCCACCAAAGTCATATGTTTTTCTGAGTCTGAGATAAATAAGTAAGAATTTACTCCGTATTTTAGAGTGAATGAACACACTACATTCCTCTTCCGCAGCTCTGGTAGCTGGTTGCCCCTTTGCTTCCGCCGTGCCCTTATCCTCTGGGTCCGATTCATCAGCATCCGAGTCATCCGCATTGGTCCTCGCCTCTTCTCGCAACTTCCGTAACTCATCTTCCCTTTCATGCCTCGCTTTTGTATCTCTGGTGACATGTCGGCCAGGAAATCTAAGTACTACCGTTTTTGTCATAGAATATAGTAAGTGTCCACACTTAGAGCAGAAGCATGTTGTCAGACGAGAGGGCATAGCTCAGAGTCAACACGAAGAAAGGAGAAGTCGAGGATTTTGTAGTACCCTTTGTTCTTTGTACATACATACTTATTATTATGTAATACTCTCTCTCTCTAAAATATCCTAACCCCCGCAAGCGGGGCGTCCCCGACTCCCAGATACACCGAAATCCAAAGCAGGTATGAAACACCCGTTAGCAACCATACGAATATACTCTTAGTACACACAACCCAAAAAAATGAAGCATTACAGCCAAAAAACGACAGCGATTCGAGCTCGGAACCGGAACCCAAAACAGAACAAATCATCCAAATGACGATAGATACATAGACACATAACAAATCATCCAAATGCGGTAGATACATAGACACATTCTACTGGGGCGAGTTTGTTCCATGAGAAGTCAGCTTTGCTTCGAGCGTGCGGAGCATGTTTGCATGGACAGACCTTGTGAACCAGTGGGTCCGACATGACCTTGGACGGTGTTGGACTTGAGTGAGTTGGGCGATGGGGTAACTGTAAGCGAGTTTGATGAAATGTCACCTATTCTTGAATCAAGGATGTGTTGTACGGTACCGACCTTGGGAGCCTACACGTTGTTCGTTCCGATGGATACGGTGGGTTCCCGAATGTGGTTGTTGTTCCCCGGACATCAGGGAGACAATTTGTGTTTTGGGAAGGGGTCGTTCGGAAGGGGTTTCTTCGAGTAAAGGGGCTTGTTGATGGCCTGTGAGCTCTTTACCTAATGTCTGGCGGAGAGGCTTACTTAAGGAGCTATCGTGGGAATGGTCGTCGACCCCCGGGCATAATACCCTGTTTCTTTATATCTAATTTGTAAAACAAATTAGATATGTAGAGTCGGGGAAGTACCGGCAGAGATTCCCGGAGTAGCTCTCTATATAATCACAGCCTTTCACATTTCACACCGGACCGGCTTCTTGGTTGGCTTCCCACGAGTTTGCCCCCCGGGTAATCGAACATAAGATAAAATTAGTTGATTTTTAAAATTATTTTACAATAGACTAATCGTCTCGGTAAGTGACCTAGGAGTTCTCCTCAACCTACATTCATGTTTTCTGTGCTCCATGCACTATTGACTCTCTGTGAGTCCACTGCTTTATTTGCCTCCGTGGCCGATCTCCGTGGCCGATCTCCGTGATCATCGCTCCGTGCGCTGGACCCCCGGGCTGTCCACTACCGCTCCGTGCATCTAGGCCTCCATGGCCCGCTGTGTATTCCCAATCAGTCCCCGTGACCACATGACTTCTTATTAATATATCTATGTCATTTGACAGAACTTGAGACATTCTCACCTGTCATTCTTTCTTTGAGCCCTCACGTCGCTTCAGTGACGGCTCAGTTCATTTTCGCGTTATATCTCTCGTACATCACTCCGTTCATAACTCTTAACCTGTCAACAACACTGTCACTCTTACAAATACGAACCCATACCATTCATGCACACCATGCCACACGATGTTCCCCTCAAGGCTCGCGCAGCAGTTTTTCCATATGAAAGACTAGTATTTGCACAGCTTACGCTAATAGATTACCTTCGGACGTCTGGGTTTGGTAACATCTTGCGACATGTCATGGACTACAGCTGCGTTACTAAGGCTGTATCTTTCGGGGCTCTTACATTTTCACCGCCTTTCACCTTCAAGTTTTTCGAGTTTCATTTCGGATGTGTCGTAATGAACTAGGCTGGCTTAGTTTGTTACTCAACTTTACAGCGCCTTCTAAGTGCCGAATTTTTCTTTTGCCTCCTCGGTAACCTAGGTCACACTCTTATGATGGATATTCCGAACGGCGTTCAGCTCTTGGACTTGTCTGGTTAATAAACTCTCCCTCCTCCTCCTCCAAACCCACTCCGAGATACTTTTCTACTTCTTACCATAATTGTCATCCCTTCAACGCAATGTTCATTGGTCCCGAGCACCTATCAGCAACTCGGAGACACTTTACGATGCTTTACATTTTACCTTACTCCTCAAATAAGGTGGCCGACAAAAACAGTTCGAGGATGGAACTGGACGGCTGGGGGATATAAATCCGTCAGTCGGGCTTTCGGAACCTGAGGCACAGGCGTGGCAAAGCGCTTGTTAGAGTAACCAGATCTCACGAGACTGTACACTCAATACCCCTGATTTGTTGCCTTGCCATCTGTCTCGTATACAACCTCTTTAACAAATCACGGCGTATACCGGAGATTTCCAGTGACTTGATTTTTTGGCGTTTCGGTGGAGTATTAAAATTTTAGGAGATCGACTTGAGCGGATTATTTGTGCCATGTGGATGTTTTTTGGGTGATTTGATTTGACTAGAGGGAGATCTGCACTGTCTCATGTCTACTTCGTGTGGCGGCTTGGTCTCCTTTCAGTATTATGTGGATGATTAAAATTTTATGGGATTACATCAAGGAGTTTGTGTTATGCAGATGTTGTTGGTGTTTTGGATTTGTTAGGGGAGATTTGCAAGGCTGTCTGTCGTGTCTCTACATGCGGAGCTCTAGCGACTTAGACCACATTCAGTCATGCATGAAATTATGCCAATGTTGCATATATGTTCTTTTTGTTAGTCTTCCGTTGTTTATTTTTTGCATGGAGTTCTAGCGACTTGGTTTTTTGTTGCAAATGGGCTTCATCCTTCCGCTCTTATCCTGTTCATCATTATGTCTCTCACGCATCGTCTCCATTTACATTTGGTCCGCCAATTATCTTTGGCAGGTTCTATCTTCACTTTGACGACTTCATGTTATGAGCTCCGCCATTATCACAAGAAGCGCGATGGCTTATGAAAGAGTACCCATCTTCGGATATTGCATCAGTCTATGTATGGTCCATCACCAGCAGTATCCGCATTTTTTTCGTGTCCGTGAAGATTCGTGTTGCAGACCTCGAACAAGACCCCATTGTGCAAGAAGGAGGTAAAGTGGAAGATCGGTCACACTGGGTACTCAATGCGAGGGGAAGGAGTTGGAAAAGATGGAGAAGGATTAGATGTATATCTGGACACCGAGTCCGGGAAGCATCCTGTATGCTGCCCGGAGTGGCCCAAAATTATTTTCGAAGATATATCGGCATTTTCGACAATTCCGCAGATATATCTCTCATTTTCGACACTTCCGCAGATATATCAGCGTGACATCTGTCACATCGCATTTTGCTAATATATCTTGCTTCTTCAATTTCACGATATATATCTCTATGCTTGCGTGACATGACAACACCCAAATTGCCAATCTTCGGGGTGTCCATAACCAGAGATATATTGATTCATGGCAGATATATACTTTTGGTGGCTCTGAAGTCAGCAGGTCTTAAAATATATCTCTGGATCTTTTCATGCAAATATTACTACTTTTTCATACTTACAAATGCAATTACATACTATAAAGCATCAAATTCTGTGAATTTCTCTTAAGCCTGAATAAAATCACTATTGATGTTATCAATCAGACTGCACACATCTCTAATTGATCATCACATAGTTGTCTTTTCAGTTGGGAACTTGCATTTTTCCAGTTGCAAAACTTGGAACATATTTAAGCACTGTGTATATCTTTATCTATGAAAACTCATGTATTCAAAATATTCAAAATTAAATTCAACTTTATCTTGTAATTCAAAGTGTATGCTTCTCCAGATAACTGACGGCAAACAAATCTAGTAGTGACTGTCAATAAGTACACTTAACTCACTCACAACTTTCTGTGCCTTCATTACTATTATATTACTGCTGCATTTGCATTAATCTCACATTCCTTCATACAGCTACAACTTAGCCCTAAATCATAACTTTCCATGAAGCCACTTATTACCATTGTGTTACCAATGTATTTGCAGTAGTCCTACATTCCTTCATACAGCTATAACTTAGCCATGTTCAGTCTTCATCTCCCCAAATCACAACTTTCCGTGAAGCTACTTATTACCATTGTATAATTTACTGCTGTGTTTGCATTTATATTACAGATGCATTAATCTCACATTCCTTTATACAGCTGATCCTTAGCTTTGTTAAATCTTCATCCCCTAAATCACAACTTTTCGTGAAGCCACTCATTACCATTGTATTATTGATGGATTTGCATTAATCTCACATTCAGTAGCCCACTCTAACAACTTCAAGTTAGCTATGTTCAGTCTACTAAATTAATGTAGTGTTCACAATGTGTAACAGACAAGTATGATCCAGAGAAAGTGAACTCTACATAATATACACAGAATACATGTTTTCACAGACAATAAACCACATTTTCAATGTGAAAAACAACTACCAAAAATAACAAACTTCAAATTAAATATTGTCAGGCTAATCAAAATAGATGGAGCTGCACAGCAGTGAGTAAATAGTTCTATAAACATGTAGTGCACTCCCATTTTATTTCAAGCACCTCAATATTAAACTTTCAGCCCCTGGCAATTTAGTAAATGCTATCAACTGGAGGAGACTCACCCATGCTGACACCAGTCAAAAGGCAAGTTATCAATTTCTGGGGCAGACTAGCCACAAATTTTAATACATAACACTGACCCCTAAACATACGAGTTACTATAATGAGAGTAAGTACTTGATCTACAACAGTTCACTATAGTCACTCAAGTAGAAAAGAATCAATGGAAATTATGGAATATCAGTCAGTGGAAATTTTCTGGAGGAAGAGCACATACATCAGCCCAAATTATTAAGAGTATTCAAAGAGCATTAAAGTACTAATCACGGACTTGCATGAAATTTTTCAGAGATATATGTTCACTTCAGATATATATTAGATCCACCAAAAGTATATATCTGCAATGAATCAATATATCTCTAGTTATGGACACCCCGAAGATTGGCAATTTGGGTGTTGTCACGTCACGCAAGCATAGAGATATATATCGTGAAATTGAAGAAGCAAGATATATTAGCAAAATGCGATGTGACAGATGTCACGCTGATATATCTGCGGAAGTATCGAAAATGAGAGATATATCTTCGGAAGTACCCAAAATTCCGAGATATCTTCGGAAAATAATTTTGGGCCACTCCGGGCAGCATAATCCTGACGTGCAGTAACCCCTGGCATATACAAACTAGATTGTATTTACGATCTTGTTCATGCGTGCGGTTACGCTATTTCGGTCTCGGCTCGGCTATTCTTTTAATCCAGTCCTCTGCCGTCGATGCGCTGCTACCATTTCTTCACCATATACAAGCAATGGCCCGTGTGCCCTCATCCTTGGGGTAGGTGTCCAAGCGCATATATTGTCGAGCACACGAGAAGAAGTTTATTCAGAGGATGATTGACTTATCTAGAGAATTATTTTGAGGGATCACAGAGGACGTGGAGTAGTAGAGAGGATGCAGGAGAATTGCATGGTTTTTTTGGGCAGTATCGTTGATGTCGTGTTTCAGCGACACGTCTCTGATTTTTTCGTCACTTAAAGGGATCAGAGAGGACAGAGAGGATGTGTAGTAATAGAGAAGAGAAAAGAGATTCACATGATTTGGCCATCATCAACATATGCGGATATCGTCACCTTCAGGCCATGCATGATCATTCATACCTATGGGTTGGTTACTCCCTTGGGATCCTCCTACACTCGAAGTCGTTCTTCAAATCGGATATTCTCTGTCACATGTCTCTGGGCCCTGTTACATCTGCTCTTGCCTCTGCGGACCAATCTTTGGTCAAAAAAAAAAAAAAAAAAAATTTGCATGATTCTGAATTCTAATATTCTTTTGCAATCTAGCGGTTTACATCCGCCATTTCAGTTTTGCTCGTTCTTGTCTCTGGGGCCAAATCCTATGACTAAATAATTCTGGATTCCAATATTCTCTCGAATGATTTACATTCGAATTTATATTTCATTTAAGCAATGATGTTGCATTTCTGTTTATTTTCTTTTCATTTTTAATCCTACCCTCGAGTGGTTTATGTTCTTTATTTCGGCCATCATGTTATGCTTCTATCCCCCTTTCACATCTTTTCTTTATCCCTACAGTCGTAGGCTCCTTTGCGACCATCGCATTTTTGCCCTATATTCTATCTCATTCCCAGGAGTCAAAGTGTTGAGATCAAGGCATTTTCTAGTGTCTTGGCTCTATAACACATCTTGATACTTATTTGGTGGATATCTCTACTCTAATGTCCCATTTGTTCTTATTTGTCCATTCTTGCATCTGCAAACTTGCATTTGTTTTGTATAGTCCCAGAACATTTGCATGCCTGTCTTCATTCATGTCTGACCGGATTCTGAGCCTTACACACACTTCTCCTCTTAATCTTCTTGTTTGCACACGTTAAGGTTTCTTCTGTGTATCCCTTTGTCTTTTTTCGTGCCTCCAAATTCAGGGCATTTTCGAGGTCTTCGGTTTGCCTCTCTTTTCACCGATTAACCAATGATCCTTTATGGTACCCATTCTTTGGTACCGAGCAATATTTTATTTGAACCCCGTTATTTTGTCAACCGCCTCGATGGGTATAATTGCTTCTAGCTTGGAAGCCAAAATAGAGCTGGATTAATGTTAACTCCTGTTCAGAGGCACCACTGCAGTTCAGGATTTCATTTTTTACCTACCTCTCACGATTTTTATTCAGGAAGCATCGCTGCGATTCAGGGTGCCTTCGTTTTTACCTACCTCTCAAAATTTTCATTCAGGAGGCATCGCTGTGATTCAGGGTACCTTCATTTTTACCTTCCTCTTAAAATGTTCATTCAGGAGGCATTGCTGCGATTCAGGGTGCCTCTATCTTCACTTATTTTCCTATCTTGGGCATACTCAACATACCGACAGATGATCTGTTATTTAACCATCTGCTCGAAACATACCCATGTTGATTCTTTGCTTTTGATTTCATATGATTAAACACTTCATACTGCTCAATGCATTTCCAACTTGTTTTCGAATCATCCTATATGCTTAATCTTATCAACACCCACTCTATCATTCTCCTTCGACTCTACATCTATCTCTCATCATTTTTATTTTTCCATAGGCTCCATAGCCATACCGAGTCTCAGTCAAATCTTACCTCAGGTGGCGTCGCTGCGATTCAGGGCGCCACCGTGATTGCCTATACCTAATTTTGGGTATCCTCCGCCCAGTCGAGGCTCTGCGCAACGGTTAACGTACCGATAGACGATTAGTTGATTTTTAAAATTATTTTACAATAGACTAATCGTCTCGGTAAGTGACCTAGGAGTTCTCCTCAACCTACATTCATGTTTTCTGTGCTCCATGCACTATTGACTCTCTGTGAGTCCACTGCTTTATTTGCCTCCGTGGCCGATCTCCGTGGCCGATCTCCGTGATCATCGCTCCGTGCGCTGGACCCCCGGGCTGTCCACTACCGCTCCGTGCATCTAGGCCTCCATGGCCCGCTGTGTATTCCCAATCAGTCCCCGTGACCACATGACTTCTTATTAATATATCTATGTCATTTGACAGAACTTGAGACATTCTCACCTGTCATTCTTTCTTTGAGCCCTCACGTCGCTTCAGTGACGGCTCAGTTCATTTTCGCGTTACCCTCCCCCCTCTCCCTATATTATTCTACCCTTGATGGTGGCAGACTTTTCCCAGCTGAGGTGAATTTTCCCATGTGGTTTCTAAGCCAGAGGGTTTTTAATGTCTCCCCTTTCAAGCCATTCCTACTGCTACTTACTTTATTTCGATCTTTTTTCATGTAGTACTTCTGTGTACTTGTAGCCATACCGAGTCTCAGTCAAATCTTACCTCAGGTGGCGTCGCTGCGATTCAGGGTGCCACCGTGATTGCCTATACCTAATTTTTGGTATCCTCCGCCCAGTCGAGGCTCTGCGCAACGGTTAACGTATCGATAGACGATTAGAGTGGAAAATTTTTGTTAAGCGAGGTGACTCGACTGCTTTTATCATATCCACCATCAACATGGCTATCGAAAACGGGCACGCCGTCGTCCTTCAAGAAATCGATGTAAGTCTTTCTTTTCTTCAGTAACATACCACTCCTCATACCTCCCTTTTGACCAGCCCTCAAAATTAAAAATCACTCGGACCCCGACCCCCTCCACCCTTCCCTCTACTACCTCACTCCCATTCGGCATACGCCACAGTGATCACATGCTCATCCTCTCTTATGACCCCCAAGCCGGAGGCTGGAGTGCCCCCGAAATTAAACCCTATGCCAACATCTCTCTCGATCCCATGAGCAGCTGTTTCCAATACGCTACCAGCTGTTTCGAGGGCATGAAAGCCTACCTCTCCCCTACTTCCCAACCTCTTCCTCTTCTGCCCCGAAATGAACATGGCTCGCCTAGCTTCCTCCATCTCCAGACTCTCCCTCCCACCTTTCGACACCTCCGCCCTGCTCGAACTCATCAAAAAGCTCGTTAAAACCGAAGAGAAATGGATACCTCGAGACGAACAAGGCAAAGCTCTCACCGGTTACTCTCTTTACGTCCGTCCTACCATGATAGGCACGAAAAGTTCCCTTGGAGTCGGAGCAAGCGATAAAGCCATCTTATACGTCATCTGTTCTCCTTCCGGTCCCTTTTTCCCTCCCGTCTTGCCTAGCGAGGGTAAAGTCCCGGGATACATCAAACCCGTCAAACTCCTCGCGGTGTCGGAACATGTACGTGCTTGGCCTGGAGGTACTGGTGCACACAAGTTGGCTTTGAATTATTCTCCTGGGTTTTTGACACAGAAGGAGGTGGAGAGGAAGGGGTATGATCAGATTTTGTGGTTGAGAAGGCAAGGGAGGGATGAGGTCGTTATGGAAGTCGGAGCGATGAACTTTTTCGTTGCGTTGAAGAGGGACGACGGAGGTGCGTGTATGTCGTTCTCCCCCTACTTTTCTTTCCCTTTCTCTCTCTTATACTAACCACTTTACCCACTTTCTCTCTCGCACATCCTTCTCGCATACATCCAGACATCGACATCATAACCCCACCTCTCGACGGAACCATCCTCCCAGGCGTAACTCGCGCATCCATCCTCCAACTCATCCAATCCGACCCAACCCTCTTTTCCTCTTCCTTCTCCTCCTCTACCTCCTCTACCTCTACCTGTACTACCACCACCACTACCACGAACCCAACTCCAAAACTCTACGCCCACGAAACCCCACTAACCATATCCCAACTAGACACCTACCATTCCCAACACAAAATCCTCGAAATATTCGGTGTAGGAACAGCAGCGATCGTCGCTCCCGTCGGTGCCGTTTCCTATTCCTCCTCCCTCTCCACCACCACCTCTTCTTCCTCCTCCGACAACTTTAAAGAAGAGACGATGGATCCAGCAGACGTCCAAGGCGTAGGCCAAGCTCACGCAGCGAACGTAGTCGAGATCGCTGGAAACGCGGATGATGCTGTCGATCATGGTGACCAAACGACCGCAGCGACGACCACCACCAACACCAACACCAACACGACTACAAAGACGATAGTCGTCCCAGAATACGAACAAGGTATAGGACCTGTAGCTGCGGCTATTCGGAAAATGATATTGGATATACAAGAGGGGAGAGTGGAGTGGGAGGGGTGGGCTGTTGGGTGTTGATGAGAGTGTGTTCTTCAAGTTGCAGGATGTGGATTTGATGGAAGGATTGAGAAACGATGATAGAAATGTTTAGACCCCTCAAGACTGTAAAGGATTTCGATTGAGTCTCAAGGGTTCAAGCCCAGTGAAAACCGACCCTGCGTGGGTCGGAGAATATCCGAAGAAAATCTGAGTTACAAGATCCCGTACAGATTTTCACCGCTCAACCCTGCGATTTTTGCTTATTTTCTTTGATTTTCTGCTTTTTTATTCCAAGATCTAATATACAATTGCAGATACTTCGAGACAAACCCGAAAGCTATGAACAACTGCCGCTCAAGCTTTTTACGTCCTAACGATCTCGGCGTAATTTAAAGAACAATTAGTCTCAGGCTCAAGACCCAACATGTCGACGTTACCCTGTAGGATAATCCGTTCCTCTCGTCTTGTTGGTAGTTCCTTTAAAAGGATATTATGCTAAATGTCAGCAAATTCGAAACAAGATGCGATACATCAACATACCTTGAATCTTGATATATGCATGCTATATGTACCTCTAAGTATCTTTGCCTCAAGGCCGTAGTCTCGATAGAATGTCTGATTGACGTATCTTGAAACAAGTTAGCATATGAAAAGGTTAGCATAAGAAAAGAGGTGAAAAGTGGGTGTACTTACCGTGTTTGATCCATCACGAGATTGTTGAGATTTCCTGCGCTGCCATGGATGTTTGTATCGAGTAAATGGTTCAACCTGTACTGCTTTACCAGTCGAGCCCCATTCGTCTTGTGAATCATGATCCAGTAATCATATGACAGGGTGTTACAGAGAAAGGTCAGGCATGTAAACACACGTTGTCCTTTCTTCGTATTCATACATCCTTCCCAAAATTTTTATGGAGCTATTCCCAAAAATCATCACTGGTCCTTATCCAATCCGACTAGCAGTATGTGCAATCTGTTCCGTATATGCAACACTCAAATACTTATTTAAATTGCGGGTCAAACCTATCGATCCCTTCTAAGCACTCGATTCGTGCAGCAGCATCCACCTTAGCTCAACGTTCAATGACAAGTCAAATATTTGAAAATTGCATCTATCTTGTGAAAATAACATCGATCTTGTCGAAATCTTTCATTGAAGTGTTTTTAGTACCCGATCTGTACTACTTAGCATTCAAATAATTATTAGTACACCGAATCAAAACTCCTATCCGTCTCGTGAGTCTTAGCGGCTTAGCCTTCATACCCATCTCTCAAAACCTGCCGTCCCTGAATATTATCGCTTTGTCTCCTCCTGCATCTCAAAATATGATCAGTCAATCTTGACTTCAATCTCAAGTCCAACCTTTGTAATATATCCCAGCTCAAATAACGTTCATGTGACAGAAATAGATAATGCGCATATACAAAACATAAAAGCCATGCCCATATCTTAAACCACTGTTTTTGCAACCGTACGTGTATCTTAAAGAGCTCGCCCATGTCCGATTTACCAAGTCACCAAAACTAGTCCATGCCAGATCTTGTTTTCGAGGTTCCTCAAAAAACCCTATCAATCCCACTCATGTTTCTCGACATCCTGCTCCCAATCAAATGCCACCAAAAACTGTCTGCCGAACAAAGCAGAAGATCTCTACCGCGAATTTGGAGAGAATCACCAAAGTGAGGACCAAAGAAGGAAGCTGGTCAACAGAAAAATCCGGGAGGTAAATCACCAGTGCCTTGTTCCCTAGTAATGCCGGTTGCGATCGATTGTAATGGTAATTGGATCCTTCTACCTGAGCAGTCGTTTGCCCGAGATAAAATCCCCCACCAGCCAAGGCTCCGCCTACAAAAACTGCTTTTAAATTACCTAGCACAATTCAGAAGTAGTATGAGATATGATTAGAACTGTCAGTACAATTTGACTCACCCTCGACATTGTTATTGACCGTATTTCCCCCTTCATAGTAGGTTTCAGCATGCTCAATGTTGTGTTCAATCCTCCTATTATCCTGCTCTGTGTATTCACCATTGATGTTGTGAAAATCTCGAGCGGGATTTTCTACATTAACAAAGTTTCAGTTTGGTTTTTTGACAGTGCTGTGAACAATTCTCACCATTGTTACTGATTTCCTGATTATCTTGTTCTGTATCTTCTCTCTCTCTACTGTCACCAGAACTGTGATGGAAACTGCTTTGGTTCTTTGCACCACCATAATGCAACTCCTCAAAACTTGTCTGAGGAGTGTCCTGTGGAATTGGATCATCAGTGGTGTTGGAAATGTTTGTAGTAGTCATCTTCAGCTCATCACCGCCCCTAGAGCTGTTGTTTTCCTGATGATTTTCATCATACTCATGTTTTGTCTTCCCAACTTGTTTTTTGCTCCCCTCAGGTTTGTTGTTCCCCCGCCCTACTCTGTGTTGGTTGGTATTTATGCCATGCAAATGATCATCTGCTTGCCCAATGTACAAACCAATGTCATCGAGTTCATCAACTGTGATGCATGCATCAGATACTTCTATCATGAAATGAGTGATATGATTTAAACCATATGATAAATTCATACCTGCTCCCCAATCCAAAATAAGTTGCTCAATTTTTTGATGGAATCTAGCAGCTTGCAGAGCATTTCCATATTTTCCTCCTGGAATATTCACATCTGCTCCTCTCTCCAGAAGAAGTTTCACAATTGATTCATGTCCCTGAGATGAAGCTGCTTGTAGAGCATATCCATATTTACCCCCCTGGACATTCACATCTGCTCCCCTCTCCAGAAGAAGCCTCACAACTGATTCATGCCCCTGAGAAGAAGCTGCTTGTAGAGCATTTCCATATTCACCCCCTAGGCATTCACATCTTCTCCACTCTCCAGAAGGAGCTTCACAACTGATTCATCTCCCCAAATTAAACCTGCTTGGAGAGCATTTTTGCATTTACCCACCTGGGCATTCACATTTGCTCCCCATTCCAGAAGAAGCTCCACAACTAATTCATACCCTTGAAATGAAGCTGCTTGCAGAGCATTTCCATATGCACCCCCCCAGACATTCACATCTGCTCCGTTCTCCAAAAGAAGCTTCACAACTGATTCATGCCCCTGAAATGAAGCTGTTTGCAGAGCATTTCCATATTCACCCTCCCAGGCATTCACATCTGCTCCCCTCTCCAAAAGAAGCTTCACAACTGCTTCATGCCCCTGAAATGAAGCTGCTTGCAGAGCGTGTCTATAATCACCCCCCTGGGCATTCACATCTGCTCCCCTCTCCAGGAGAAGCTCCACAATTGATTCATACCCCTGGAATGAGGCTGCTTGCAGAGCATTTCCATATTCTCCCCCCTGAGCATTCACATCTGCTCCCCATTCCAGAAGAAGCTTCACAACTGATTCATGCCCCTGAAATAAAGCTGCTTGCAGAGCATTTCCATATTCACCCCCCTGGGCATTCACATCTGCTCCCCTCTCCAGAAGAAGCTCCACAATTGATTCATACCCCTGAAATGAAGCTGCTTGCAGAGCATTTCCATATGCCCCCCCCAGACATTCACATCTGCTCCCTTCTCCAGAAGAAGCTTCACAACTGATTCATGCCCCTGAAATGAAGCTGTTTGCAGAGCATTTCCATATTCACCCTCCCAGGCATTCATATCTGCTCCCCTCTCCAGAAGAAGCTCCACAATTGATTCATACCCCTGAAATGAAGCTGCTTGCAGAGCATTTCCATATGCACCCCCCCAGACATTCACATCTGCTCCCCTCTCCAGAAGAAGCTTCACAACTGATTTCCATATTCACCCTCCCAGGCATTCATATCTGCTCCCCTCTCCAGAAGAAGCTCCACAATTGATTCATACCCCTGAAATGAAGCTGCTTGCAGCGCATTTCCATATTTACCCCCTTGGGCATTTGCATCTGCTCCCTTCCCCAGAAGAAGCTTCACAACTGATCCATGTCCCTGAAATGAAGCTGCTTGCAGAGCAGTTCCTTGTTTACCCCCTTGGGCATGCACATCTGCTCCCCTCTCCAGAAGTAGCTCCACAATTGATTCATACCCCTGAAATGAAGCTGCTTGCAGAGCATTTCCATATTGGCCCCCTTGGGCATCTGCATCTGCTCCCTTCTCCAGAAGAAGCTTCACAACTGATCCATGTCCCTGAAATGAAGCGGCTTGCAGAGCAGTTCCTTGTTTACTCCCCCAGGCATTCACATGTCCTCCACTCTTCAGAAGAAGTTCCACAACTGATCTGTGCCCCTCAAATGAAGCTGCTAGCAGGGCATTTCCAAATGGACCTCCCAGGGCATTAACATTTGCTCCACTCTCCAGAAGAAGCTTCACAACGGATTCATTCCCCCCAAATGAAGCTGCTTGGAGAGCATTCCCATATTTACCCCCCTGGGCATTCATATCTGCTCCACCCTTCAGAAGCAGCTTCACAACTGATTCATGCCCTTGTATTGAAGCTATCCACAGAGCATTTCCATGTTCACCCCAACAGGTACTCATATATGCTCCCCTCTCCAGAAGAAGTTTTACAACTGATACATGCCCCTGGAATGAAGCTGCCTGCAGAGCATCTCCATATCTACCCCCCCAGGCATTCACATCTGCTCCCCTCTCCAAAAGAAGTTCCACAACTGATCCATGCCCCTGAAATGAAGCTGCTTGCAGAGCATTTCCAAATAGGCCACCCAAGGCATTCACTTCTGCTCCCCTCTCTAAAAGAAGCTTCACAATTGATTTATTCCCCAAGAATGAAGCTGCTTGCAGAGCATTTCCATATTTACTCCCCCAGGCATTCACAACTGATTCATGCCCCCAAATTACAGCTGCTTGCAAAGCATTTCTATATTCACCCACCAGGGTATTCACATCTGCTCCCTTGTCCAGAAGAAGCTTCACAACTGATTCATTACCCAAAAATGAAGCTGCTTGCAGAGCACTTCCATGAATACCTCCCTGGGCATTTACATCTGCTCCCCTCTCCAGAAGAAGCTCCACAATTGATTCACACCCCTGGAATGAGGCTGCTTGCAGAGCATTTCCATATTTACCCCTCTGGGCATTCACATCTGCTCCCCACTCGAGAAGAAGCTTCACAACTGATTCACACCCCTGTAGTGAAGCTGAAAGCAAAGCATTTCCATATGCACCCACATGTGCATTCACATCTGCTCCGCTCTCCAGAAGAAGCTTCACAACTAATTCATGCCCCCGAAATGAAGCTGCTTGCAGAGCATTCCTATATTTACCCTTCTGGGCATTTGGCATATCTGCCTCCCTCTCTAGAAGCAGCTTCACAGCTACTGCATCCCCGTTGCTTGAAGCTACATAGAGGGCATCTGTAAATGTAATGTTGAGGATAGTGTATTGAACTGATCTTAAGTTGTCTCACAAAGAGGGTCTAAACCAATGTAGACTAACAGAAGTGTATGAGCTTAAATCAGATGTGATACTGTTGACATACCTGAAGATAAAGAAAGGCCACTGCCTTCACTTTGGGTATTGTGAATTGAATCATTCAAACTATCCCAAATAGTGTTAGTTCCAGGATGAAAGTCAATTGATTTACTACTATTATTGGCACAAGAAAGTATTTACCCAGTGATTTGGGGAATTCCAGGATTCATTGTTGGCTAAGAGACGTGTTGATGGTAATAGTGCTGAAGAAGAGTGTTTTGTCCAACAGGTATTTATTCCTTCCGCTGAAAGCAAGAAAGATCCAAAAGAGGATTGGGGAATACTAGTCAGAATTCAGAAAATGAGAATAATGGTAGAATATAGAATAAAGGAAAATAGGTAGAGAGCAATTCAGCACTGTAACAGCCACAAATGCTGTAATAAAACGTGCGTAACAAATACAAGCGTAGAAAGGAAAAGCCAAGAGAAAGGAATATTAATATCAGACTTTGATACACACCAAGGGTACCAAAGAGCCGACAGTCGGTTTCACCAAGAAAAGGACCACGAAAACCGACTTTGTCCAAGAAAGACGGAAATAAAAGCGGAATTTAAAATATACCTAAATTCGGGTAAAAGATCTTCGAGTCGATTTAACGACGCCCTTCACGTCGGAGAGCAATTGAATGAGTTCAGGAAAGTCACAAGGTGAGCGTCTCGTTGCACTAGAAGGTGGTGGTTCGGTGTCAAGAGGTGTTAAGATTACATAACTCGACTCGAAAGAGATTTACACGTGCAGTCCTCCACTTAAGTATTAGTCACTATTAGTCTCGGCATCCGGGCCTTCTTTAGTAAGTCTGTAACCGTCAGACGAAATCCTCACTCTCAACCGAAGAGGTAGACCAAGCCTCAAGCTATTGTAAAAATAAATCTTTAAAAATTAAAAAATCCTCACTGTCAACCGAAGAGATAGACCAAGCCTCAAGCTATCCCCAAGATACGTCGAGATAGTGTTTCGGCAGACTGGATACTCGCAGACATCAGGATCCGCTCTGACAATACAAATCTATTCAATTTTTTAAGCTAGAATAAAAGAAAAGAAAACACCCAGAAGTTTAATAATCCATCAATGCTTTGTCGAATCAAATACTGAATGTGTAGGGCAGAACAGTCTCAAAAGACACCAGGAGATCCCGAAATAGGAATCAAGTGATTTGTCGTGCCTCTGCATAATTTCTAAAACAAAAGAATAAAAACATGAGTTTTTCTACCTGTAGGAGGCTGTACCCCTACACACAGCCACTTGTAGAGAAAAGAGAACCACCACGACTGAAAACAGAAATTCCATAGAAGTCTCCAGAAAAAAGAAAAGTTGTGATGTACATAAATATGACGATAAGTCTAGCAGTAGTATTAGCTGCAATAATATAGTAGAAGTTAATACTAGAGAGATCACTAGAGCCTGCAATGAAGGGGTGACGGAAGACTAGGACATGTATGAAGTACTGCAAGCATGGCTAGTATGTATGAGGCCTGGAATCCTTCTGTTGCTATCAAGCCGAGGAGGTCAGAGACAAACAGGATTATATCGGTGATGTGGATTGATAAGCATTGAAGAGCACCTCGGTGACCGAGTGAGGTGCAAATTTGCACATTAAAGACATTCCTCATTTCAGTCGGCCTCGTACATAATATGCCGGACACAACACCATCGCAGTTAATTGCCAGCTGTCGCTTCTCCCAAGCGTGTTCGGAGACCACCTCACGACGGAGACCCTCTACCCCACTAAGATGTATAGAACTCTAAATCTTTAATGGTGATACCGAATTTCTACACGTCTTGCACTACTTAACCCAATCCTATGTTCAAAATCACATCCAAGTGGCTCGGTCCTTAAAGAGTTGCAGGTCACCGTCTCTCTCTACCGCGTGGCGGTCTACAACGCTGTTCCGAGAGGACTGTGATTACTGCTTTTGAATGAAATTGTCCAACAGTATGATCGGATCTAAAATGCTGAACAAGAAGTTGGATGATTTAGAGGAAGATATTAGCCGGAAGATTGGAAAGATAGGATTGTGATAAGGGGCAGCTGTTTTTCAACTCGAGTAACAGGTCAAGCCATTCCCATCGTATGTCGAAAACATGAGGATGGCCCGTGCGTATCATGACGTCAATAATCGAAAAAATTTTCTGTTAAGCGAGGTGACTCGATTGCTTTTATCATCCCATCCACCAACATCAACATGGCTATCGAAAACGGGCACGCCGTCTTCCTTCAAGAAATTGATGTATGTCTTTCTTTTCTTCAACAACATACCACTCCTCATACCACCCTTTTGACCAGCCCTCAAAACTCAAAATCACCCGAACATCGACCCCCTCCACGCTCCCCTCTACCACCTCACTCCCATTCGGCATACACCACAGTGATCACATGCTCATCCTCTCTTACGACCCCCAAGCAGGAGGCTGGAGTGCCCCCGAAATTAAACCCTATGCCAACATCTCTCTCGATCCCATGAGCAGCTGTTTCCAATACGCTACCAGCTGTTTCGAGGGCATGAAAGCCTACCTCTCACCTACTTCCCAACCTCTCCTCTTCCGCCCCAAAATGAACATGGCCCGCCTAGCTTCCTCCGTCTCCAGACTCTCCCTCCCACCTTTCGACACTTCCGCCCTGCTTGAACTCATCAAAAAGCTAGTCAAAACCGAAGAGAAATGGATACCTCGCGACGAACAAGGCAAAGCTCTCACCGGTTACTCTCTTTACGTCCGTCCAACTATGTTAGGCACGAAAAGCTCTCTTGGAGTCGGAGCAAGCGATAAAGCCATCTTATACGTCATCTGTTCTCCTTCCGGTCCCTTTTTCCCTCCCGTCTTGCCTAGCGAGGGTAAAGTCCCGGGATACATCAAACCCGTCAAACTCCTCGCGGTGTCGGAACATGTACGTGCTTGGCCTGGAGGTACTGGTGCGCACAAGTTGGCTTTGAACTATTCTCCGGGGTTTTTGACGCAGAAAGAGGCGGAGAGGAAGGGGTATGATCAGATTTTGTGGTTGAGAAGGGAGGGAAGGGAAGAGGTGGTTATGGAAGTTGGCGCGATGAACTTTTTCGTTGCGTTGAAGAGGGATGATGGAGGTGCGTTCGTGTTGTTCACCCTCCTACTTTTCTTTCCCTTATATTAACCAATTACCCACTTTCTCTCGCACATCCCTCGTGTACATCCATTGCGTACATTCAGACATCGACATCATAACCCCACCTCTCGACGGAACCATCCTCCCAGGCGTAACCCGCGCCTCCATCCTCCAACTCATCCAATCCGATCAAACCCTCTTTTCCTCTTCCTTCTCCTCCTCTACTATCTCCTCCACTATCTCCACCTCTACTACCACCACCAACCCCGCCCCAAAACTCTACGCCCACGAAACCCCACTAACCATGTCCCAACTAGACACCTACCATTCCCAACACAAAATTCTCGAAATCTTCGGTGTAGGAACAGCTGCGATTGTCGCTCCCGTCGGTGCTGTTTCCTATTCATCCTCCCTCTCCTCCCTCTCCTCCTCCTCCTCCTCCAACAACAACAACAACAACAACAACAACAACGATAAAGAGAAAGACAAAGCACAGACGATGGACCCAGCAGATGTCCAAGGCATAGGCCAAGCACACGCAGCGAACGTCGTTGAAATCGCTGAGAACGCGGATGATGCTGTCGATCATGGTGACCAAACGACCGCAGCGACAACCATCACCGCAGGGACGACCACTAACACCACAAAAACGATAGTCGTCCCGGAATACGAACAAGGTATCGGACCTGTAGCTGCGGCTATTAGGAGGATGATATTGGATATACAAGAGGGGAGGGTGGAGTGGGAAGGTTGGGCGGTTGGGTGTTGATTGTGTTGATGATAGACACAGAGAGAGAGAGGAGGGTTCTTGGGAGGGTGTAGAACTGATGGAAGGAATGAAAACGGATCCTCAAGACTGTAAAGGATTTCGATCGAGTCTCAAGGCCTAAGGGTTCAAACGTTCAAGCCCAGTGAAAATCGACACTGCGTGGGTCGGAGAATAATCCGAAGAAAATCTGAGTTACAAGATCCCGTACAGATTTTCACTGCTCAACTCTGCGATTTTTGCTTATTTTCTTTGATTTTCTGCTTTTGTAATTCCAAGATCTAATATACAATTGCAGATAGTTCGAGACAAACTTGAAAGCTATGTACAACTGCCACTCACGCTTTCTACGTCCTAACGATCTCGGGGTAATTTAGAAACAATTAATCTCAGGCTCAAGACACATGTCGACGTTACCCTGTAGGATAGTCCGTTTCTGTTGTCTTGTTGGCAGTTCCTTTAAAATAAATATTGTGCTAAATGTCAGCAAGTTCGAAACAAGACACGATACGTCGACATACCTTGATATATGCATGCTATATGCACCTCTACTTTTGCCTCAAGTCCGTAGTTTCGATAGAATGTCTGATTGACGTTATCTTGAAACAAGTTAGCATATGAAAAGAGGTGAAAAGAGGGTGTACTTACTGTGTTTGATCCACCATGAGATCGTTGAGATTTTCTGCGCTGCCATGAATGTTCGTCTGGATTAACAAGCCATTTTGTCTAGATCAACATCGATGTATCTGGGAGGGGGAGTAACATTGCGTCTCTGGTTATCGAGTAAATGGTTCAACCTGTACCAGTTTTACCAGTCGAGCCCCATTTGTCTTGTGAACTGTGATCCAATAATCATACGACAGGGTATTACAGAGAAAGGTCAACCTGAGGCACGTAAACACACGTTGTCCTTTCTTCCTATTCATACGTCCTTCCCAAAATTTAAGGAGCTATTCCCAGAAAATCATCACTGGTCCGACTTATCCAATTCAATTAGCGGTATGTACATCCTTTTCCGTATATGCAAACACTCAAATACTTATTTAAATTGCGGGTCAAACCTATCGACCTCTTGTGAGCACTCAATTCGTGCAGCGGCACCCGCCTTCCCGTAGTTCAACGTTCAATTGCAAGTCAAATATTTGAAAATTGCATCTATCTTGTGAAAATAACATCGATCTTGTTGAAATCTTTCATTGAAGTGTTTCTAATACCTCATCCGTACTACTTAGCGTTCGAATAATTATTATTACACCGAACCAAAACTCCCATCTATCTCGTGAGCCTTAGCGGCTTAGCCTTCATACCCGTCTCTCAAAACCTGCCGTCCCCATCGCTTTGTCTGCTCCTGTATCTCAACATTCAATCAGTCAATCTTGAGTCCAACCTCAAGTCCAACTTTTGTAGTATAAATAAAATTCATTCGACGAAAATAAACAACGCGCATATACAAAACGGATACATAAAAGCCATGCCCATATCATAAACTATTGTTTTTGCAACTGTACGTGTATCCTAAAGAGCTCGCCCGTGTCCCATTTCCCAAGTTCCCAAAACTATTCCATAAAATATCTTGTTTCCGAGGTTCCTCAAAAAACCTCCATCAATCCCACTCATGTTTCCCAACATTCTGCTCCTGATCAAATGCCACCAAAAACTGTCTGCCGAACAAAGCAGAAGATCTCTATCGCAAATTTGGAGATCATCACCACAGTGAGGACCAAAGAAGGAAGCTGGTCAACAGAAAAATCCGGGAAGTAAATCACCAGTGCCTTGTTTCCTGGTAATGCCGGCTGCGATCGATTGTAATGATAATTGGATCCTTCTACCTGAGCAGTCGTTTGGCCCAAATAAAATCCTCCACCAGTCAAGGCCCCGCCTACACAAAGTGCTTTCAAATTACCTAGCACAATTCAGAAGTAGTATGAGGTATGATTGAAACTGTTGGTACAATTTGACTCACCTTCGACATTGTTATTGACTGTATATTCCCCATCGTAGTAAGTCTCGACATACTCAATGTTGTGTTCAATCCTTCTATTATCCTGTTCCGTATATCCACCATTGATTTCGTGAGGGGGAGTATTGAGATGTTCTACATTAACAAAAGTTTCAGTTTGATTTATTGACAGCACCTTGAAATTCTTACCGTTGTTAATGATTTCTTGTTTATCTTGCATTATATCCCCTGTTCCTGAACTTTGATGGAAACCACTCTGATTCTTGGCCCCATCATAATTCAACTCCTCAAAACTTGTCTCGGGAGTGTTCTGTGGAATGGGATCATCAGTGGTGTTGTAAATATTTGTATCAGTCATCTTCAGCTCATCACTCCCCCCAAAGCGGTTGTTTCCCTCATGATCTTCATATGTTTTCTTCCCGGCTTGTTTTTTGTCCACCTCAAGTCTGTTATTCCCCCACCCTCTTATGTGCTGGTAGGCATCTATGCCGTACAGATGATCATCTACTCGCCCAGGGTACAAATCAAGTTCATCGACTATGATGTCTGAGTCAAATTCATCAACTATGATGTCTGAGTCAAGTTCATCAACTATGATGTCTGAGTTATATACTTCAATCATAAAATGAGTGATATGATAAATGCACACCAGTTTTCCGTTGCAAACGAAGTTGCTTAATCCTTTGATTGGAAGCTTGGATATTCACATTTGCTCCCCTCTTCAGAAGAAGTTTCACAATTGATTGATGCCCTTGCAATGAAGCTGCTTGCAGAGCATGTCCATATATACCTCCCTGGGCATTCACATCTGCTCCCCTCTCCAGAAGAAGCTTCACAACTAATTCATGCCCCTGAAATAAAGCTGCTTGCAGAGCATTTCCATAATCACCCCCCCAAGCATTCACATCTGCTCCCCTCTCCAGAAGAAGCTTCACAACTGATTCATGCCCCTGAGATGAAGCTGCTTGCAGAGCATGTCCATAGCCACCTCCCTCCCCATTCACATCTGCTCCCCTCTCCAGAAGAAGCTTCACAACTGCTTCATGTCCCTGAGATGAAGCTGCTTGCAGAGCATATGCATATGCACTCTCCCAGGCATTCACATCTGCTCCCCTCTCCAGAAGAAGCTTCACAACTGATTCATGCCCCTGAAATGCTGCTGCTTTCAGAGCATTTCCATATTTACCTCTCCAGGCAATTATATCTGCTCCCCTCTCCAGAAGAAGCTTCACAGCTACTGCGTCTCCATTGCTTAAAGCTTTGTAGAGAGCATCTGTGAATGTAACATATTGAGAATAGTAGTGTATTGGACTGTCCTTAGGTCCTCTCACCAGGAGGGCCTAAACCAATGTAGACTAACAGAAATATATGAGCTCAAATCAATTATCAGATGTGATACTGCTAACTTACCTGAAGGTAAAGAAATGCCACTGCCTAGGACCCCTGAATATCCCGATAAATGTTCGGTACAGAGTTCGGACAGAAATTTGGATTTTTGGACTCTAATGTTGGTTCAGAATTCGGACAAATTTGGCTTCTGGGAGCCAAATCTTTGTGAAAAATTCGGACAAAAGTGGTCATCGACTGCGAAAAAAACTTTTTTCTGTAGTCAAGCAAAAAATTAGCATTTAAGGTAACTTTTTTTGGTTTTGGGTCAATGTCTGTTGCGAAATTCGGACAATGGCTTTCATGAGGTACAAAAAAAAAATTCGGACAAAACATGTCAAAATGTGGGATTTTCCACTCAAACATTTGTTGGAATATTCAGGGGTCCTCACTGCCTTCACTTTATGCATTGTCAATTGGAACATCCAGGATATCCCAAGTAGTGTTAGTTTTAGTATGAAATTCAATTCATTCACTACTATCATTGGTGTCAAAAAGTATTTACCTAGTGATTTGGTGTCCTTCAGGATTCATTGTTGGCTAAGGAGATGTTTTGACGGTGATATGCCCGACAAGTATTTATTCCTTTTGTTGAAGGAAAGAAGGACCCAAGAGAGGACTGGGGAATACTAGTCAAAATTCAGAAATCGAGAGTAATGGTAGAGTACAGAAATAAAGGAAGATAGATAGAGAGCCATTCAGCACCGTAACAATGCTGTAATAAAACATGTGTAACGAATACAGAAACGTATACGCCCTAACGAATACAGGGAAATAAAAGAGAAAAAAAACAATAATATCAGACTTTGATACACAAAAGTGTACCAAAGAGCCGACAGTCGTTCTCACCAAGAGAACGACTTTGTCCAACAAAGATGGAAGTAAAAGCGGAATTTAAATTATACCTAAATTCAGGTAAAAGATCTACGAGTCGGATTTAACAATACCTTCATCGTTGGAGAGCAATTCAGAGGTCGAGAATGAGTTCAGGAAAGTAACAAGATGACAGCTTCGTTGAGCTAGAAGGTGGAGGTTCGGTGTCAAGAGGTGTTAAGATTACATAACTCGACTCAAAAGAGATTTACACGTGCAGTCCTCTACTTTAGTACATTAGTCTCAGCATCCGGGCCTTCTTCAGTAAGTCCGTAGATGAATAGATAGATAGATGCACGCCAAGTGGCCCCCTCAGAGTACCGGGTTACTGTTAGATGAAAATCCACTGTTAACCGAAGAGGTAAGCTTCAATCTATCGACAAAATACGTCGAGATAGATACAAGTTTATTTGAGCTAGTAAAAGGAAAGAGAAAATTGTCATAACACAATAATCCATCTGGACTTTTTCGTATCGAATAGAATGGTCTCAAAAGACACCAGGAGATATCGAAATAGGAATAGAGTCCTTTATCGTGCCACTGCATGATTCTTGAAAGACCTGGAAATTCAACAAAAGGAGTCGTAAAACATGAGTTTTTCCTACCTGGGGGAGGCTGTCCCCCACGCGCACTTGTCACTTGTAGAGAAGAGAGAAGCACCACGACTGAAAACAGAAATTATGAAAGTCCGATCCATGTTGTTCTGATTGCTACCCACTGGCACCTTGTTCAATGTATGGTCCTTACCGTTTTGGAACAGGTGAAAGTCATGTATTTATGCTCACCCACAGCAGAATTCACGCCACCGTACCCACATCATGCCGAAGAAGCTAGGAGGTTAAAAAAAGTTGTGATGTATGTTCCATCAAAATCATTGACATGTGAGTATATAATATTAGCAGAAGTATTAACCGCAAGTCTATATGATAGTAGAAGTCAATATTAGAGACCACTCTAGAGCTCGCAATGATCGGGTGAAGGCCCAAGACTAGGACCCGGATATTTATAAAGCATCGCAAGCGTGGCTGGTATGAGAGTGTAATAGCCCATGTATCCTTTTCTCACAGACTACTAAGCTGTCTGAACTTGTAAGTACATAGTTAACAAAGAATAAAGAAAAATTTTCTGTACTCAAGTTGCACATTGACCCAGAGACATAGTCCACTTAATTAGAATAGTAAACCATTATTTTGTGCCCAAAAAAAAATATCATTTGAATAATTCTTAAGCAATGATTTAATAGCAATCATTGACATAGTGCCAAATCAGGTTTTTCTCCAATTTCTTACATGTACATTGTATATAGCTATTATAAATTATAATAGCTCATGAGATAGACAGGAATACTATCTACTGCATCATATGAAGGTCTCATAGTATGTAGCAAAGCAAAACAGACACTTATGTTGCTCACAAGCCTGCAAAAAACTAAGATATGCCAGAGGCATGGGAAACAGTTGCTATTAAGGGAAATGGCATATGCCATGTACTGATATAAGCCATGAGCCAACAACGAGGCCTCAACGGTTCAGTTTGATCATGAATTACACGAAGCACGGAGTTCTGAAAGACCCTTCATATTCAGATAGCTTCCGAGTCAGATAACAGCGTTAACAATGCAAGGCATTGAATTCAAAGGAAGTTGGATCATATTATATGTGCTGGTGGACTTTTGATGATTGTATACACTAAAATTAAAAGCAAGCCGTCTGTCACACACGACATTGTGCATACTGTCTCTTGCATAACCGTCTGCATGCGAAAAAAATCACCTATCTCCTTTTTGAGTCGGGAACGTCATGGTCATGGCTTTTCAGGGTTTGGAAAATGAGCTTCCAGGGCTTTTTGGATGTTACCTGGCCTGAGCAAAAAAATGTCACTAAATAGTGGCTGAAAATGCGGAACATGCAGATCATTACGATGCAAGCGGATCTATCGAAGTTGAGCAGAGCTCGTGGAAAACTTTGATGAAGGGCCTAAGTCTACCGTTGTCCTCAAGGATCTAATTTGACTTGATCGAATGTCGCTTAACAAGTCCGGGGTCCCATTCTGTAAGCCTGTGACTCTCATTCTGACTCGGACTATCTTTAATCTTGAGGACTAGTCCATAGACTGATGTCGGGATGAGCGCTATTTGGCACGACCCGACGTGGTGCTCTGGTGTTGAAGATGCAGTGGAAATGGAGAGGGTAATGCTGGCCTCTTGCAAGCCCGGTACTCAAAACTCGACTATGGCACAGTATTGAAGTATTGAAGTACAAAAAAATTGGCACTCTCTACTAAGCGTATACTTTCTGGACTTGGCTGGAGGGATATGAATGACAACCTTTGGTCAACCCTATATCGGCTTGTCGTCGGGTTGATGGGCGGGATTCCTCCCTGAGTGTTTCTGGGACCATGCACAGGACCTGTAACGCTGATCACGGAGTTCCAGGACCCCGTACCGAATAAGGTATGTGGGAAGTAAAAACAGACCTTGTCCTTGAGGACAACGGTAAGGTAAGTCACAAGCCTACCAATTATATTAGACTTCTCGTGTACAATAGGTGATAGTCAACTCGTTAAATACCATCGTCGATTTTTTGCTCTCGACCGTCATATCCATCACTAGTACTAGTATGCAGGATCAAACTCTGTCCCCAACCACGGTGGGCAACGCTCAAGCTCGAGCTCAGGGGCCGTCAAAACTCTCTGCTACACGCGACGTCATCCCTACTGAAACTGGCTCCATGCTGTGGGACCGATACCTACACAACATTGGTCCTAGCTTGACTGCCGCTCAAGAGTTAATTCTGGAGTCCTGGCTCCAAAACAGATTGCCAGAGTTGCAAGCCGTGGAGAACGAGGTGAGGGGAAGAAATGGGTTGGATACGTCAGGACTGGAGTCGTCGGACCCCCTTACCCATCCACTAGCCGTACGAGAGACAGTAGACAGACCTGAGGAAAAAAAACTGTTGGATGAGTTGCATGAAGCTCGGCTTTTCCTCAACGGTCAACGTGATTGGGCTGTTCAAATTTTGGCACCTGTGGTTGTTCAAGGAAAAACAGAGGTATTTCCCTTCTTCTGTGTTGTTTGTGACAATAATTTATCGAGATTCCACAGACTTCTCAACTGAAACCAGAACGAACTTGGGTCATCATCGTGGGTATGGAGATAACCAACGGTATCCGGGATAATCTGCCCGGAGCGCTTGAAGATGCCCGACATTTCGAGCACTCTGTTCAAACTATTCTCGGAGTTTCTGCGGATCACATTATTACTCTCATCAGTCCCATACGTTCAGCTATTCTCGACGCGCTTCGTTTTCCTTTCGGCGATAGACGTAAAAAAGGAGACGCGTTTCTATTTTACTATTCAGGTCATGGAGCAAGCTATCCTCTTCCTTCAACTTCCCAATCATCCATAAATTCTGGTCAGGCTTGGGGAGTGGCATCGATAGAGGCCATTTGCCCCCATGATCGAGGGGTCCCTGTTGACGACCAGGTTAATGATCGTGTTCAGGATATCAGTGACCGAGAGCTGAACTGTATATTTTCCAACCTCGCAGATGAGTTCGGTCCCAACATTACTGTGATTATGGACTGCTGTCATGCGGGCGGGATGGGACGGCTTGCAGGTGAGATCCCGTTCCTCAAAACAAAAGGCAGCTAATTTTCAAATCAGAACCCTTGGGAGGAGGCAGACTCGGAGGCAGAAGTGTTCCTATGTCTATCCCCCGCAGAGTGCCGCCAATGGACCGTGGTTTGAAGGAGATGCTGGCAGCCGCGCAAGAAGACACACGTAATGACTGGACTCGTACAGGACATCCTGACAGTTCTGACTGGGTCCCAAATACATCGGCCTTCGTTCTGATTGCCAGCTCTCAGGATTTTGAGGTCTCGAGGGAGACCACCAAGGGTGGATATTTTACAAGTCGATTGCTACAGATTTTATCCAATACGAGCGTAACGAGCCTTTCCTACCGGCAACTACTTGAAAGCATTGGCAAAGTGGCAGATATTCAACATCCTACGTTGGTTGGAGATAAAATGGATGATATGTTCCTCGCCATTGGATGGGGTGCGAATTAACCTTCAAACAATTTCAACTTTTGGATGGTGAGTAGCTCTAGTGTTATTCTCGAGTTCTTTATCACTCATATCTTTGATTCTTTATTGTTTCAGCTTTACTCACATGCTGTCTTACCTCTAGCTATACCACTCCCTTATCATTCAACATGCTGAGGAGAATGCATTTGTCATGCAAGTTTTATGATTAGATCTAAATATATGTTTTGACGAACTTATGAGGACTCGTCCTTACTCATCCTAGCCCATGTTTCAACCCATTTGGTAAATATTGAGTTGCCGAGAGCCCACTGGCAGCACTGTGAAGTGATCATCAGCATAAGCAACTCAAGTTGTGCTCTTTTTTTTGCAAGATAAATTTGAGTAGCTTGAGATGAGATCTTTTTTTTTTTTGTGGTACGCGCTATATTAAGCTGTCCCTGCATATGAGTTAACGGCAGCTGCTATATGCAAGCCCCGGCAGGAACAAATGAGATGAGATCTTATTTTGACTCATTACTCATTACTACTCAGTAAATAGGGACTAAATCTGAGATCCTAAATTTGATGGATTTCTTGTTAATGCAAATTCACAATAGACCGTATCTGCAATGGAGCTATTATAAATCATAACAATTGATGAGGTAGATAGGAATAAATACTACATACTGCATCATATGAAGGTTTTATAATATGTAGCAAAGCAAAGAAGGCACTTTTATCGCTCACAAGCCCAGGGTTGGGCGCGACCGGGTCATAGACTGATGACCGTTGGTCTAAGCTTTAGTCGATACTACCGACTGACTGGTCCGACCTTGGTCGATATTTAGCCGAGAATAATTTCTCACGGTATTTGGTGGTCAAGTTGCAACAGATTTCGTTCATATTCGAGGTCTTATATACTACCAGTTAGTTATAGAAAGGTGTCAAATTATACTTAGCTATAGTATATACAATATAAGCACTGTAAAATTATTGTACTGGGCATGCTTTAGATTAAAAGTTGCAAACATCAATGATCATAGCGGCAAATCATACTATATGCATCACAAATCGTCGTCATCATCATGTTCCTGAGCAAGCGTTGAGAGATTCTCATGTAATTCCATGTCCGCATTCATTGCTGCTTCTCCTCGGGCCCAAAAATCCGTCATGAAAGACAATGAAGTAGGTTGAGGGGAATTAGGGGAAGGATACCGGAAGAGATTCTTCAGAAGGTAAGAAGCCTCAGGAATTACTCGGTCAGGCTGCTCCTCGGAATCTTCAGTATCTGAAGAGTCATCTTCATTGATAAACTCCTGGGTAATTTCATCAAAAGTGAGCAAATCGGGGCCATCGACAGTTTCTACAGCATCATCATCACTGCCCTCGGTATGAGGGGCCTGAGTAGCGGGTTCCTCTAGGTCTGAGTCTCCTGAATCTAAATCAAGGCGACAAAGGGCACGCTCAATGTCATCTTCTTCATTTCGGGTAGTAGATGCCATGGGAGCTGGTGTTGTCGAATTAGGTTCGTTGGTGCCTGAATTCTGTTTACTGTGCCGCGGAGTAGACCCATATTTTCGTTCAATGCTCTGACCTACAATAGTCATCTTCCGGACTTTCTGCACGTGAAGCCGGTCGCGTGTTTTTGTGTGAATGGCTCCGAAACGACTGAGGACATGTTCTGTGGGGGCTGAATTGGGAACCATGCTCAGGATCCGCATGGCCAAGCGCACCATCCCATTCGCACCATTGCCACATTCCGAACTCTGATCCTCAGTCTCAAAGTCACGCCAGAGATCTACCAAGTGTACAAATCCACCCTGAGACAGTTTTCATGAATGAATATTTAGATAAAAAGTTGAAAAGAACTTACACGTTGTTCTGCACTCTCACGATAGCCTTTCAAACTCATACCTTCTTCACTCCAACGTCCGACACCACGGTAGTACATAGTAAAGCTGTCCTTGAAATCCGCGTTTGCTTCTTGACCTCTCGAAAACCGATGAAATGCAGTTTTGACAAGATGCCAAAGTCGGCCTGCTGTCGAAAGTTCGTTCTCTGGATTAAAAGCTTTTCCACGTATATATGGATTGAAAATAACTGCCAAGATAAATATATCTTTATCCGCCTTCTTCCAGCGTTTGTCTAGGCTCACGATCACGGCATTGCAAATTCGACGATCAATTGTTGTTGATGTGCTATGAATCCGATAGAGATTTGCCAGCGCAAAGAGAACAGTATCAAGACGACAGTTGTCCGCTTGGATAATATTGGCAGCAATAGCAAACGGATGAAGGAGATCTCGGAGACTGAATTTTAATATCAGGTCGGTCACCGGTAGATCAGAAAAAATGACACATACCCTTCAACTTTGATCCAAAATTGATTATCCCTGATCAAGCGGATCATTTTTCTTGCCTTAGCTTTGTCCGCAGCCTTGGGTCCTCCACATGTTTCAAGTTGGGTGCATATATCTTCGGATGCAACCAAGTGCAGAAATGCAGCCTTCAGCTCGACTAGTCGGTCCATAGCCAGGTAATGAGAGGTCCAGCGGGTAAGGACAGGAAGGACAAGAACTAGAACAACAAGTTGGAAGGTTGTCTGTTCATGCCGTAGTAAACCGAGAGCGACCGAGTGATTGTTGAACCATTTAATCAATTCAAGCGCCATGTCTGCAGCACGAATAAGTGGAACTTTGACTTTGATTACATCGCCAACTACCAGATTAATCTGGTGGGCCCAACAATCAAGCACAACCAGCCAAGGAAATTTCACAAGAAGGTCTCGGCGCATTTTTGCTGATTCACCGCTTGCATCAGTACACCATGCGACAAGAATCACCTTGAAAGCATCACGGATCTGGTGCATTTCGTTCAAAACTATCTTCATGAGATTTGCTGCTGTCTTTCATTCTGAAGATATATTCTCGACGCCGAGAAGAAAGGGCTGTCATTGAGTATTACAAAGGTTAGTCATGAACATGGAATTGAGATGAGCGCTTGCTTACCTTATACTCAATGTTGACCATACTTGTAATCAGACTACTCTTCATAACATTCTTCCATCCATCGCACTGGCCCGTTCCATATAACCCCACAGTCTCTGATCTCATGCTACCATATGCCTTTTCAGTCTCCTCATCAAGAACTCTCCCCGACAGCTGCCGCCGAGAAGGTAAAACAACTCCTGGAACCCATTTTGCAAAGAACCACTGCCAGTAGGGAATCTCAACAGCCCTCCAAGTGACCAAACCGGACACCAGTAGACAACATAGGTCCGCATTAAAATCATTTTGAAGGTTTCTAGTCCAGGGAAGTTCTCGAGGCTGGGTTTCACCATAAAATGGAGCATTGCCAGTAGTCGAAGGGCCGGTAGGGTGTAGACTTGGAGAGGGTACATGGCCCGGAGCTGGAGACTGGTCTGGAGTAATTTGAATTGATGGTACGTCAAGAGCTCTAGTATTCGGTCCAAAATTCTGTAATGCTGACACCGGTATAGAGGTAGCAGGGAAATTGGGATTCTCGGGAGTCTGGACTGGATTATGATAGACGTGGGACTGTGCTGGCTGGCTGACATATGAGGCTGTACCAGCTACCTGGTTCGTAGAGTTTGGATGAGATTTGGAAGCTGTCCGAGCCACTGACTGCTGTTTTCTCTGGGCCACGTCATCGAGTGCTTTCTGCTGCACATTTGCTGGTACATGCGGGCATTTAGCAAGGTGCTGCCAGAGCTTCTCTGGTTGACCCTGCAAGACTTGGACAGTGATTTGCGAACCAAAGTCGACAATCCATGTCTGTGGAAGTTGGTTTTTGTCGAGAGTTTCATGTACTACATACTAAAGTGTTGGTCACTGCTACCAACAATAAACATTAATGGCAATGCACCTTCCTCAGTAACTGCATTCAATGATGTAGCACTTGGTCTCAACCTGGCAGAAGCCTGTTCCCTGTAACGACTGCCAAGGGACTGTACAGCATGTCCGATACAATACTTGCACCATGAATATTTATGACCAGACTTGTTTACATTCTGTGAGCCCTCACGTATGTGCTCCCAGACTTGTGATCTAGGAGGCATAGGGAATTGGCAGCGAGCGCAAAGCTTTTGTTCTGATTATTACATGTCAAGAGGGTATGGACTCTAACTCGACAAAAATCTATTGACCTGGCATTGACTAAACCAACCCAAACCGACCGTGACTTATGACCACGTGCCTTCGACTAATAGTCTATATTTCATACTCGACCGCCCAACACTGCACAAGCCTGCAAAAAACTTAGCAGACACATGCCAGAGGCATGAGAAACAGTTACTATGTAATGGAAATGGCAGGACATATGCCATGTACTGATAATATATAAGCCATCTTTAGACTATCTTGAAAAAACTTGAAAAATGAGCTGACTGCTCTGCCATACACATTGATCACTTTGACGAAGGGATCAATGATGCACTGCCATCGGGATGCATCGGGGAACCCGGCGTCCAGCGCTTAGACCAGGCCAGTTAATAAACTCCTCTTCCCGGATGCTGAGACTTATGGACAGTAGATACACACAGACTGCACGTGAGTCATGCATTCTTAACACCTTGACACTGAACCCACCTTCTGTGATAATTTCACACGCAGTGTGAGATATTGGGGAGCATCTCGCCACACAATTTAGATATAAATGTAGAGGAAGGTTAGGAGCACATAATGGAGCTGAGTACAAGTATATTTCACAGTTGGCTGGCCTTGCAACTGTGTTAAAACGCTATGAGCAACTCGCTATGAGGACACTAGCAGCTATGAGCGCAACAACACACACACAACCCCACAACACAAACAACACAAAGGCTAGTTATGTCAAGCAAGTTAAACCAATGTATGTTAGTTTGGGGGGTTCGGAGATAGGATCCTTTATCAAGTAACTTTAGAGTGTATTGACAAGGTAGAGTATATCAAAATAAAACTCTGATTCCTTCAAAATGGATCGATTCCGATAATACGCCGTGCGAAAATTCTCGCATTTTAAGTGTCAATACTGTACCATTTAATTCAATTCGCGTGTAACGCGTAACGGCCATTTTTCATTGACCCCGCCAACAATTTTTTCTCGATTTTTCCGATTTTTGGAGAATTGTCGGAAAAATTTACAGGTCACGTGTTTCGCGAATTGAACGAAATGGTACAGTATTGCGACTACGAGTGCCGATATTGTATCTTATAAGGGGAATATAAGGACTGTAGTGAGCCCTGAGCTGTCAGTCAAAGTGTGATATAGCTACTAAAGCTAGATATGGTGAAATGACTTTGGATTATTATTGATTCAAAGTTATTAAGGCCTATGCTAGTCTCGAGAATGTAAAAACCTTCGATAATGACTTGGGACTGATGTTGGTAACTACCGATATCGGGAGGAACAGCATATCGGACGCTCGACTTGTATATATTGTCACAATCCTAAGGGAAGGGGAAATGTTACGAACGGGAATCGAACCTTCAGCTTGATGCCGAGTTGCTACAAAGCGCGCCACATAACGATCTACTTACTGATCACAGACTACGTCTGGGCTAGGAGTAACCATGCAAATTGTGATCAATGGAAATCTAGAAGGACCAATTGTGGAGGTGTATAATAACTGCCTACCCATGTAAAACATCCATTAGATTGGCAATAATTGATGATATAAAGGGTATAACGGAGTTGCCACCTTGATCAAGGGGTAAAAGCTGTAGATATTGGAGTCTAGAATGGTTTGACGTCTTACTGATACACTGTGGGGATCGAGAATATCATAACTCGGACGCAAAGCTGTAGAACGGGCGACCGCAAGTTCTGATATCGTGACCCAAAGAATCAAATGTAGAGAATGGTTGAACAGTTGCGATCGAGTACAATCGACTACAATGTAGAGAGCGAATATTCTGAAACAATGTAGTATTATACACGGACCGAGTACTATATCGAGTAGGACTATACCCAGTTTTGGTACTAGCGCATGGACAAGGACATTTAAATAGTTTCTTTTATTATATTTTGTCGGACTCTCAAGTTTAATAGTTTCTTATTTACAGTAGTATAAATAGGGTTCAGGATTGGCGTTGAAAAGGTAGATTAGTACTGAGGACACGCAGCTGTGATATTGGTCTCTCTTCGGATATAAAGGATCCGGCTTGATCATACCAGTTGTAGTTCCAAGAACGTCTAAACCTTAAAATCGCATTCAAAGTCTGTTACCTTTGGGTTCAGCACCCTATAGTGATTGAACAAATTGTGTTATTTGACCTTTGATTGACTTGTTTTGTTATTTGAACTTTGCCATTGTGATCTTGTTATTTGACCATTGTTTGACCCATATTGTGTTGCCTTGAACTTGAACCATTGATCTATTGACTGCCTATATTTGAACCCACATCCACACACTCGAAACTTTGAACTTACCTACTACCTATATCGCTACAAAGACCTTGAAGGGTTCTGTCCTTTCAACTCGCATTACAAAAACTTGCTAGATCGTATACCTATACAGACTCACTTTGTGGTGTTTGTTTTGGTGTTTGTCTAGTCCCACACAGCAGATTACGGAGTCTTCAACTAATCACAAAGTCCAGTTTTAAATAAAATCCAACACTTCGTCAAAAATAGGTTCTCAAACACACAATGCTTGGTATATCAAACAGTTTTTATTTGTGTCTAACTCTACAACACTCGGGGATGAAGGGAATATGGCCGTCGCTTCGCGCGGCAGGTACGAGGCCGTGTAAGCCGTAATAATATAAGAGTAAGATAAGATAAGTGATATGCCAAATGGATATAACTCGTGGTAATTTGCACTGCTACCCCGCGACTCACCATAAGTAAGAACGAGTCCTCCTAAAGTCGGCCTCGTAATTTAGGATAAACGGAAAGTTGCAATACTATGCACAGCGGCCCGTTTACTTACATCTCTAATCCAGGGCAAAGAGGTTCCAGGTCACATTAGGGACAAATCTGAAACAACAAAGAACAGAGTTTGAAAGTGACTCTAGACCTCCAATCGAGCGGCAAGCTTCTCTGCCTTACTATGGTATTTTAAGAATTGCAAATGACAAGGATATGCAAATTCGCATTTCCGAGTCTTTCCCGTTGTTTCTGAGGCTCGACAAATTTTTGTAGGCAATAATGAATAAGTAAAATACTGGGACAGAGTCGGTTGGGTGGATATTGCTTTGAGGAAATGATAAGACGATCATTTTACCCTCAAAACAATACGCCGCGAGAGCGTGACAACTCGATATGGATGGAAGGTAGGCTACCGGGACCAAAAACTACCACTGATATATTTATTGTTATGTTCCAACAGTGCATTCACCTAGCCTCAAGTGTAGATATTGTGAGGGAGGAGCTGTATGGATGAAAGTGTTTTGAGCAAGACTCAAGAGTGAACTCGAAGCAGAAATCGACCTTTGCCAGATGTGACCCTCTGTGACAGGGGCATTTGCATATCCTTGTATTTTTGCGGCTATTCCAAGGGCCTGGCGGATCGGCGAGGAAGTACCCGGGGTCACATAATTTTTTTTAGCCCAGCATGAACCCCCCTCCCCCCCCCATCTCCTGCCATATACGGATTATCTATGGCACATGCACAAAAGATTAGATCAAGATAGGACCAAGATAAGATGTAGATTAGTACCAGATGAGTGCTACTAAGTAATGAAATACCCTACACCTTCAGTTGTCGATGTTTCGTGGTGCACAGTTGATGCATTTATGTAAAGTCCTGCTCATTTTCAATATGATATTCCATGCAATTTGTATGAAACTACCAGGGTATACATATCAGCTTCTTGTTAGGATGAAAAAATAAACAAAAACTGTGCATACCCAAGCTGTCTCACACCCTCTCCCCCCCTTACACTTCAATACATTCTCACTAGCTGTAATATCCATCAGCACCACTGTCGGCACGCGACAGACTGGTAGTGCTTCTATTGGGTCACTGACGATGGGAATAAGCTTCCAAAGCTGTTTTTAAGTATGTGTGGTTCAATGTAATTAGTTTTGATACCTTTTTTACAGTACCTATTATCTCTGCCCGATTTGAGATGATTTGAGACAATTTTGTAATGAAGTCCCAAAATTTTTTTCTGACCCCACCGGGACCCCCCCCCCTCCCCACATCGGGTTCATGTTCGCCGATCCGCCAGGCCCTTGGGCTATTCACTAACACCCTCAGCAGCCCTCAGAAAAATTCTAGAATAAATAGCTTGAGGGCTTTGATATGTAAGGTTTATGAATAGAAACATCTGATGGTGTTGGGATCAAGATGAAAGCCAGAGGAAAAGATTTCAGCAAATTTTGCAATTCTTAAAATACCATAGTAGGATGAGAGAAATACAAATAAGAGAATATAAACAAATAAGTGTTTTTTTCTGAAGTGTCAACTTCATATACATACATCCATATGGATCGTCATGTATTCGACAGTCTGCCTACGGGAGACTACAACTGAACCGAATTATGCAAAACCCTGTATTTCTGGATTTTTTTCTTACCTCCGTACATACCGTACAACACCTACGTGTTGCTCGGTGTGCATGCCGTTGTGAGGAGGACTCATTATATCATGCAAACAACCTGCACCAGACATTTTTGTATAAGGAGCCAAACCTAAAGGTTTGGCAATGAGAGATGAGCTCGACGTACCAGTTGGCATTTGTTTCAGCTCAGTGAGCTGCAACTCTGAGCTGTGCCATTGCATCACTAACAGGAATACAGACTTTCAATATCTAAGAGAAAAAATGGTATCTGACGGAGAACATTCAACGGTTGTGCGAAAAACTAAAGATCAGTCAAACTGTGTCGCACGCATGAAAATCCGGCTGTGCCCTATGTTCACAATAATACGAAGATACGTCAAGTTAATTTTGAGAGAATCTGATGTCCAGATAAGTAATTTCAGATCAACAATCCTTGCACATCATATCCGCTGCCTTTTCCGCCATCATGACAACCACAGAACACGGATGGCCAGATATCTGTGTAGGAAAGGCTGAATTGTCCACAATTCGCAGGCCATCTACACCATGAACCTTCAGGTTGTAATCAGTGACATGGTCTACAGGGGAAGGTCCCATTCTGCACGTGGATGACTGAAAAGAAGTCAAGCTGAAGGCAAAGCAAAAAGAAAGGGATTACTCACGGGGTGCCAGGATGGCATTCCGTTGACTCGGATCCACTCCTTTATTTCATGGTCGGTGAGCTAAACGCAAGGTGATCAGTCGTATTAGTAATGAAATTTAATGGGAATAAAACCTTCTCTGGCGCAGTGTTTCCGGGAAAGAGCCAGGGCGTGTTCTTAAGATCTTTCTCAATGACAGAACACAACGGTTCAGTGTGCGCCATTTTCAGGATGAATCTGACTGCTGCTACCAGGAGACTCGAATCACTCTCGGCCGTCAAATATCTGGTGATACGTCACTTTAAAATCGGAGATGAAGAATATACTGAAAGACTAACCTAGGATCAATGGCAGGCTTATCCCACATACTACGAGAAAGCGGTTCTATAAAACCTTCGCTTGCAGGTCTCATGACCATAGCACCCTATTCAATGCATATTTCAACAGTAAACGAGAGAATTGAAGCATGAACTCCTACCATGCTCACTCCGGTGTAACCAGAGGGCGGTCGCTTTGCCCCTTCATCGAGAATGATGAGGGGTGTCCAAACTATTTCTAAATCGGGAGAATTGACAGGGTTATCACGGTGCATACTGGAGTGAGTAATGACGTGTTGCTGAGAACTAGACAACATTGTTAGGTTTAAAAGTAACTATCATAAGTCACTCACAAGGTATCTGTCTCTGTCTTTACAAAAGCAAACCCTGGAAACGACAATCCCGCCATGGGTCCTTTACCATTTATCAACCAATGTACGAGAGCTTGAAGCCCTCTAAGAGGACTCGTTACATTATCCCAGGTGAGATTCATAGAAGTTTTAGTTCGCAGAATCAATGTGCCACAGCTCACATGCTAAACATAACGGTAAGCAAACCCTAACAATTTACAAGGGACATAATTACATCAGACATATGCTGACCAACGGAAGGAAGGTCTTGAACCACGTCTATTCCAAGCTTCTGAAGTGTTGCTCGGGGTCCGATGCCGCTTACCATAAGAAGTTGTGGACTAGCGATGGCACCCGCGGAGAGAACAACTTCTCTTTTTGCTTGAGCAACGTACTTCGGCCCTGTGGGAGATGCTGAGAATTCGACACCGACAGCGCGAGGTTTCGCGTTGTTCCTATCAAAAATGATCTGTTCGACAACGCAATTTACAAGCACGAAAAGGTTTGAACGGGAGAGGACATCTGGGGTCAGATATGCTGTAGCGGTGGAGCTGCCTGTTGATTGATCGATACATAGAAAGTACTGCACTGAAGAAAGAGCCGTACGTTTTCCGCTAGGATCCGTGAAAGTAAGCGCGTCAGCGGCACCCATAGTTCCAGAGCTCGTGCACAGATCACTGTCTCGTATAAGAATAAAAGAATCTTCTGAAGTTGGCGTACGCACTCTAGGATGGGGACTCCTAAAGTTTTACATGTCTCCATAATGACCCGGTGAATACCCTAGTACAGCAGTTTTTTCAATTCTGTTCGAGCCTCTGACGCATAAGAAACTTACAGCAGGTGGATGATGTTGATATCCAATTTTCCATGGCCCCTCGGTTCCGTGCTCCTTGGGCGTATTGCTTGTACTTGCTGAAAATCCTTCGGCCTTCAAGAAATATCTGCAATGGTCATCGGAATTTTGATCGTGAGAGCCTAAGAGGAATACATACGGAAGTACGTCTTCATATGACCATCCAATGTTGCCTAATTGTGCCCATTCTTCGAAGTCTGATCGAGACATATTTCAATTAAAAGATTGATAGGGGTGGGCAGACGCATACCTTCAGGTGAGCAACGATGGTATATGAGACAGTTAGTAGCACTAGAAAACTTGTTAGCCCGAATAAGAGATGACTGAGTTGAATGCTACCTCGAGCCTCCAAGAATCTTTCCTCGTGGCCAATAGCATTGGCGTCCAGCAAAATGTTGCTGCGATCTAGCAAAATGAAGCTATGAATGCGATATCTTCTCAGCAAGGTGCAACAAACGTTGTTCGATAATTCCAATCAACTTCGCTTCTAAAAAGCTTCGAGAAGGCCAATGGTATAGTGGTGAGAAGGTCCCCTTCATGGCTAAAGAGGTCGTGAGGATCGGACGATGGCCAGTCTGGGGTCATTATACGCACGATTTACCTGCCTCAATCAAAAGAACAGTAATATTTGGATTTTCGGAGAGTCTGGAAGCCAATACGCATCCTGCAGTGCCTGAGAATCGACCAGTATTAGTGACCGATAGACCCAATAAAACAGCTCATTGCGAACCACCACCGACTATGATGTAGTCATAGTGTTGAGACGAAGGGCTCGCCGAACCCTTCTTGTTACCGAGGGTCGATGGATCGCTGTGAATAGTCGACTTGGATAGGAAAGCTCCCATGGATTTGTATGGGAAGGGGAAGAGGAGGAGTCAAAGAGACGAACGTCAACGTTGGGGTGTGAAAGAAGCCTATCGAGCGAAAGAAGTGTCTCAGGCTGTGAATTACGAGGCCGACTTTAGGAGGACTCGTCCTTACTAAACTCGACTCGCGCTGGTGGCTGTGAAGCTGCCATGTACAAACCCCATTTGGTAAGTCACGTTATCTTAAACTTTAATCTATCTTCGGTATGCTCGGCAATACCTTACGGCCTCGTAATAGCCACGCGGAGCGATGGCCCACTCCCTTTCATAAAAGCTGTGTATGCCCAAATGTAAATTTACGTAGAGTCAGGACTGAACAAACAGCTGGCTGCCAAAAATGTTGATGTTACAGACTCAATCAATTTTGGCCAGTGTCGGAGGCAAAACTTTGCGGCCACGGCCGATCATCAGCAGTTTACAGTACGTAAGAATTTACTACTAGTGCCGGTGGGCACTGCACTAACATTTGAGAGACACTAGTACTGTAGCCCGATGGAATCATCACTAGGGACTGAACCGTTCAGTTTGAATTACCAAGTCGGACTGAACTGTGTGACAAATTAGTTTTTCAAATGTCACATCAATGGTGATTTTGGCTGGTTTGCAGATGTCCGACCATGGCCATACACAAGCAGAATTTTGTAAATTGCATCTGTACACAGATGAAAACATTCTCGAACTTTGAAATCAAATGGCCGTGATGAGGTACCAGCCCACTGAAAATGGAATGAACTGGACCTCAAAAATGTCAAACCGACTGAAGTTTCTTTCATCGAGTCACACTATGTTGAAAAGTCATTTATTGCTTGAAGTTTAAGCTATGTGCGAACACAGAATTCCCTCATTGGCAGTACATGCGGAATTTTCTTCAAACCAAACTGATCATTGAGCTAGACTGGCAGCCCGTCAAACCCGTGTTGTTCACTAAGGACAAGAGTCGGATCTCGGTAAACTCGGGTTTTATAATATGTCCGGCCACATTGAGTATCGGTGTTCGCGATATAACGTCGTGGGCGACATGAAACAGTCTGATTGGAAATTGTATATTCTGAAGTATTTTCCGCAACAAAATTTATTTTAAAATACATGTATACCCTGAAGGATTATCCTGTGAATACTGAGATTCATGATTTTTTTCTATATTTTTTTCTATGGCTAATCTCGGCTGTTTTTTGTGTGAGCTCAGGAACTGATTTTGACGAGATTATCACTCACCTTAAGACTTTCGAATGCTCGAAATAAGTATGAAGGAATAGGGCTGTCGCTTTACGCAGCAAGTACGTGTTAGAATTGGAGTTTTATGTCTGGGACCACATAACATGGAGCTGGATAATTTGTATTGCGTTTGCGTTGAGCTCGCAGCAATCGCATAAGGTTGGTACATGATTTCTACCTACCTATATACTAGTAGAGATAAAGTAACTATGAGTATAGCACTATGACAATGTAACTATGAAGATAACAATGTATCTATGAAGATAACAATGTATCTATGTACAACAGGTAAGTACAAGGTATAGAACAAGGTAGCTATGAACAATAATAGAGACAATGAGTGTGGCTATATGTGGCTGTAGGTAGCTATAGATACTTTATTGAAGTAAAACAATAGTTGTCCATGAAACTGATATCAAATATATATCATGAATTCCAACACTTCCCCTCAAACCTTTGTGAGTGAATAACGAGCAAAGAGTTTGCAATAAACTGGAATTCAACATTTTCCTTCCCAATATAAATTCCTTCTCCAATGTGATAAGTTTTCTATTTTCTCCAATTTTGATTGTCGTAAATCAATGTCGTTACTGATTGTAATCTCTTGTGGCTGTTTCAACAAATGAATGGTGATGTGAAAGGTGTCTGATGATGCCCGATAAAATGATGGAGTGTCAAGTTCTGCTGTGAATAAATGATGTCCTGTGATCCACATGGATATTCCTAGTTCTTCCTGATCCAAATGTCCTGTGATCCACATGGATATTCCTAGTTCTTCCTGATCCAAATAACAATGTGTTGATTCCCTGAGTAAATCCTGTGCAATTCCATATGCACTTCCCCTATAAACAATATTCTTGTGCAATTCCATATGCACTGCCCAATAAACAATTTCGTAAGTATGCAACAAATGCAATATCCCCCATAAACAAGTCCTTCTTGTTATGCATGTTTGGATTCCAATAATCCTGCCTAGCCAAATCCTTTCAGTTAGAGAATCATGCAAGATCTCCTCCTGTGAGTACCAATACCAATGGTCTCAATGATGCAATTCCAATAGCATCTATATGTTACACATTCCAATGTGCTCCATAAAACAATAAAACATGACATGCAATTTAGCAGTCTGGGCATAGGCTTCCTGGGGTGTGGGCAAGGGGTCCTGGGTCTCCTGATCTTGATGGATACGATGAAAATAATGGAGAGCTGATGATAGGGAATATAATGAATGAATCCATGGGTGACAACTCCTGTGCTGATGGCAACAGCTGTACAACAAGTACAATAAATCCTGGGCAATAGAGCAAGGTGCATTCCGAGCACATAAACCTAAATCAAATAAAAGAGAGTGGTCCTGAGATGGCAGAGTGACATTGCCTAAGCATATTTTACAAGGAGCTTGCCTTGGATGCGATTGTGTTAGAATTGGAGTTTTATGTCTGGGACCACATAACATGGAGCTGGATAATTTGTATTGCGTTTGCGTTGAGCTCGCAGCAATCGCATAAGGTTGGTACATGATTTCTACCTACCTATATACTAGTAGAGATAAAGTAACTATGAGTATAGCACTATGACAATGTAACTATGAAGATAACAATGTATCTATGTACAACAGGTAAGTACAAGGTATAGAACAAGGTAGCTATGAACAATAATAGAGACAATGAGTGTGGCTATATGTGGCTGTAGGTAGCTATAGATACTTTATTGAAGTAAAACAATAGTTGTCCATGAAACTGATATCAAATATATATCATGAATTCCAACAGTACGAGGGCTGTAAGGTTAAGGCAGCCAGAAATGGTATAAGACTCTAAGATCAGTGATATGCCAAATGCAGTGGTAATTTGCACCACCACCTGTGACTACTAGTACGGGTACCCCTAAAGTCGGCCTCGATATCTGCAAGTTCTCAGAAGTGTCGCACATTCTCGGGGCAGCCTTCTCAAGACCGGACTCAACGATTGTCCATAGACCAGTTAAGAATGCATGATCTTTTCTTCAGAAGTTACATCACTCACCCAAAAAAATGTATTTCCCATTATTTACAAGAGACTTATCCTACAAGAGTATAATATTCTGATCTGCATGTAATACTAGGTTCTTCTTATTGGCCAATTAGAAATCGGGTACCTTGGACAGGGTTCCTGAAGTTGCATGTGCAAGGCTGTCTTGGTATATTGCGATGTTTCTTGCCTAAAGGAGATGTAGATAAAAATAAATGTCAACAGGAACGGTTCCCATGTCTGTTTACACCACAAAATTTTCACTACATTGGTGAGAATAGACCGCATTTCCTGCGAGATATATTGACGTTTCTATTCCATAAGAAACACTTCATATCTATTTAGGCCCCGCTCTGAAAATCTTCAAGTGGGGCTTTTCACCAAGATTAATAATGCCCCTAGTCTGGTTTTTATGTCACAGGCGGAACCGTGCCAGAAAGATATTAGATAAGCTAACTTTATTCTTATGTTTTCTCCCTCTAGAAGTCTTGCGCTGGCCTCCTTCTTTTGCAAGATTGCTGCAGAACACATAGCAACAACGATTTAAATGTATCTACTGATTTGTAGCTTTATATGTTTTCGGGAAATGCTGCTATTGAGGTTGGAATATTTCTGATTAGAATCTTGACGTGGAAGTGGCTGTGCAGCATACTTTTTCTGCAACGCAAAACCTTGCCTCTGCAATGCTCTCAAGAAGGCTTTAGGCACTAAGCTTTTTGATATTTATATAGTATTTTACACAGGCTATAAGACCATGTTATTTTTTTTCAAGTTTGAATGATGAATAGGAAATAAATTAAAGGATTTGAACTGTGGAAAAATAATTAGCTTATCTAATAAAATCCTGGCGCGGTTCTGCCCTACAGGAAAAAACCAGACTACCTACCCACGACTATATGGGTAGCGTCAGTCTGGATCCTCGAGACTATAATGCCCCTAAACACCCTCAGCCCATAGTATGTCTGGATTAAAAATTATAGTATTGTTTCGTTGTCGTGGAGGATGAAGTATTGAGCTAAGTACTAGGAACCCCTCGCGGTAGCGACTTACATAGGTAGATTTGGTCAGTTTTCCCATTTTTCTTTATGCTCCATTTCATTTTTCTCTAACCCCACTTTCAAACTTCATTGTGGAGTTGCAGTATATCTCTTAGCAAATGCGGTCTAATGTCAAACACTGTTTTTTTTTACGTTGCTTTGGTAATCATTATCTAGATACAGAATGGTTCCTGCCTTCGTGGTTCTTCGGAACTTTATCAATACCGTGTTCCCAATTTGCGAGCAATCAGAAGACTGCATGGGATTTGATGGCCCGCATCAATGAATGATTTCTGGGTGAGCACACTGCCCGAAAAGTTTAGTGATGCACGCTAGAATAAGATTTACTCGATTGTACTATATAGGACATGAGTCGAGAGCTTGATCAGTCCAGCCATGATAACGACTTCCCTTCCATCTATCTCTGAGCTCATCTCTAGAATGATGGACACCCTTTTTGAGTGTACACTTTATCTTTTTACGCACTCTGATATCAAAACTATATTAATCCCTTAGGATATGTCCTTGCATACTCCTAAAACAAGAATTGACGAATCCTCATTTCAGACATCCTTTGCAATGATGTCCATCCAGCGTCCAACGTTGATTAGCTTTTTGAACACACTGTTGTGGGTTTGGATGTACCTGTTGCAGTTCTGTGTGTCCAATCAAGCTCTAAGTCCTGAAGAAGATAAGATAAATAAGCCATGACGTCCCATTCCTGACGGATATCTATTCAGGCAACTGTGCAACTTCGTCGATTTCTTGTTCCGTTCTGTTTGATGCTTTCGGCACATCAGAATGTCTGGAAGACCGGCGTCATCCTTACTATCGGTATAGGGGCCAATAATGATCTTCAACTGGATGCCCACTGGTTTACACGAAACATTTGCAATGCCTTGGGTTATTTTTCTTTTAACCATGGTGCGACACTTATTGCATGTAACAGTCAGTTTTCCGTTTTGCTTTACGGTCATCATTGAGGACTGATGATGAAAAGACAGGTACCAGATGCATTATTACACGTCGCAATGTGACATCAGAAATCTTATCCTCCATAATTGTTTTGACTACCATCCAAGCACAAGACTTTCAGGACATCAGCGGTGATAAACGGGCAGGTCGCCGCACTCTCCCCATTGCCTTCCCTCAAACTAGCCGCTGTTCCATGTGTTGGATTTATTTTTACCTCTGTACGGACTGATCAAGCCGTTCATTCGTCCGGTAGTATAGTTTCACTATAGTTTCATTTCTATTTCATTTCATTTCCTTATTCGATACATTACGGACTATTATAGTTACTTCGATCGGACTCCTATATACAGTATATAAGTTACCTACTTTGGTTAGCCGCACCTCAGACGTTGTACTCTTTGTACGACTTACTGAGGTGAGTCCCATTATATCTTTTCTTTACTTTCTTATGAAGGAATAGGGCCGTCACTTCGCGCGGCAGGTACGAGGCCGTAAAACTGATTCCACGTGCCAGTCAAGTACAAATTTCCGGGAAAACGGCGCGGCAACATCGGCATGACATAACATACCAAATGGGTTTGCCCACAACCAGCCAGCCAACCGAAGATCAGTAAAGACGAGTCCTCATAAATTCGGCCTCGTAATACTTATCAATACTCTAGTACTTATTCCACAGGTGAATATACAGACGTTGTACTCTTCGTACGACTTACTGAGTACTTATTTCACACCATGTTGCTGGTAATTCCAGCATGGTCAGTATGGTTGAGCGCTCAAAGTAGTATAAATGTTTGGCAAGCAATTCTCTTTACAGGCCTTGGAGTTAGTTATGGAAGAAGATTCGTTATTTGTCAAGATGCTTTTCATGATCATGAATCCTATGTATACTACAATGTATGTGTTCAAACTTGACCTTTTTCAGCAGTTGACAATCATTTTAGATCTGGCTTTTGATTGCTCAGTTACTAACAAACAAGATTGATCTGTAATCTTTGATTGAGTGATGGCAGTGATTTTAAGATACAGGATTTTGTATGCAATCATAATTTCTTGTATAGAGTATTCTGGAGGTTGTGCATAGGAAATCTCACTGTCAGGTCCGACCAAGGTCTAGAGCTGTGGCGTGCATCGCAAAATGGCATGGCATCTTTTCAGTGTTCATGGCAGATGAAGGAATTGGGCCATTGGCATATGATCTGAAAAACTTCGCAATTTAGATGCAGATAGTTCTCCATACTATGATCAGATTGGTGGGCATATTGATGTTCTTGCTCATCATGTATTTGTATCTGTGACTTATAGTTCTGTATATTAGATATGTAGATAAATGCAAAAGATTAAGTGAAATTCCCCAGATCTGGACTTTCAGTCCAGCATAGTACACCCCATGATATGTATTTATTCAGACAGTGGTGTGCATCTGGATTTCAGTGACCTTATGATGTCCAAGATTGGTTGGACATTTTAGAATGCATCCATAGAGAGTGAATGCATTGCATGCATATGTGTAGTTTTTATTAGATGAAGTAGCACCCCTTCTGTTTCAATAATTATGATGGTAGAATGGATGCAAGTCAAAAGGATTTCTCGAGCAGCCTGACAGAGAAATTGTCAGATTTACTCTCAAATCAATTACATACTTTGAAGGCTATTATTTTACATGTTGATTTATTGATGCTACTGGTTCTATGTATTATCATGGTGGTGTTGTTCATCATGGACAATTAAATGTAGATACTTTAGCTGATCAAGTCTCCAAAAGAGCTGATAATGGAGAGAAATAATGATTGGTGTATTGTATATTAAGGATTAAAGGAGGATGAAATCATACAGCTTCCACTATTATACATTACAACCAACAGTTCATTGATATCCAGCACCTTTGGGACTGGTTAAGAACTTTCATTACACATATATGGTAAATACATTGAATCTGGTGTAATATGGGTTGAACCTTACTGTAACAATACTGTCTTGAGGAAAGGCTGAATTCTAGATGATGCGGGACCGTTCTATATGTATGGTACCCATATGGCTTCAATGTACAGTGGCAATGTCATGCTCTAATGCCATCTGGACCATATAGTAATCCAATGAGAATCACTACAACTCACTAAAAAAGAAGAAAGGCCTCGTATCTTGCCATGCAAAGCAATGGCAACTTTCCCCAGTAAGTAGAAAAAAAGAAAATTATCATTAACACTCAAAAGTTCATTAATCCATCTGGACTTTGTCGAATCGAATGTTGAATGTGTACGGCAAAGTAGTCCCAAGAAACACCAGGAGATCTCGAAGTAGGAATAAAGCGATTTGTTGTGTGACCGCTGCATGATTCTTGAAAGACCTAGAACAAAAGAATAAAACATCGTTTTTCTACCTATGGGAGGCTGTCCCTCACCACGCGCAGCCACTTGTAAAGAAGAGATAACCACCACGAATGAAAACAGAAATTTCATGGAAGTCTCCACGTTGTTCTGATTGTTACCCACCTTCCTTACCTTTTCGGAATAGGTGAACTTGCGTATTTATGCTCACCTGTATCTGTATCATGGCGAAGTTGAAGCTACGAGGAAAAAGAAAAGTTATGATGTACATGTGTTCTAATGAGGATAAGCCTAGCAGGAGTATTAAATGCAACTCTATATGAAAGTAGAAGTCAAAACTACAGAGATCACTAGGGCCCGCAATAAGGGGGTAAAGGAAGACTAGGACATGCATGAAGCATCGCAAGCGTGGCTAGTATGAGGCCTTGAATCCTTCTTTTTACTATCGGTCCGAGGGGCTCAGAGACAAACAGAACCATATCGGTGACAAGGATTACAACCAAACACTGAAGACCACGTCGGTGACCAAACGAGGCGCAAAGTTGGATGTTAAAGACATTCCTCATTTCAGTCGGCCTCGTATATAATATGCCGAACACAGCACCATCGCAGCTAATTAGTTACCAGCCGTTGCTTCTCCCAAGCGTACTCGGAGACCACCTTGCGACGGAAACCCTCTATCCCCAATAACATATGTATGAAACTCGAAGTCTTCAATGGCGACTCTGCCGAAGCTCTGCATGTCTTGCACCAACCTAATCTCACGTTCAAATCGAATCCAAGACTTGCTAAGTGTCTCGATTTGAGTCGAAGGGTCCGAGGCCACTGTCTCTTTCTCTCTATCGCGTGGCGGTCTGCAGCTGTTTCTACTAGAGAGACTGTGATTAAGTACTGCTTTTGAATGAAGTTGTCCCTAATATCGGATCTAGAATGTTGAAGGAGACGAAGTTGGATGATTCCGAGAAAACATCATCCGCAGGATTTATTGGAAGAGGATTGTCATAAGGAGCAGCTATTTTTCAGCTCAAGTAACAGGATTACCATCTCCGTATGTCGAAAACATGAGGATGGCCCGTGCGTATCATGACGTCAATGATCGACCGATAAAAATTTTTGTTAAGCGAGGTGACTCGACTGCTTTTATCACATCCACCATCAACATGGCTATCGAAAACGGGCACGCCGTCGTCCTTCAAGAAATCGATGTATGTCTTTCTTTTTCTCAACAACATACCAATCCACATATCACCCTTTTGACCAGCCCTCAAAATTACAAATCACTCGAACATCGACCCCCTCCACGCTTCCCTCTACCACCTCACTCCCATTCGGCATACACCACAGTGATCACATGCTCATCCTCTCTTACGACCCCCAAGCTGGAGGCTGGAGTGCCCCCGAAATCAAACCCTACGCCAACATCTCTCTCGATCCCATGAGCAGCTGTTTCCAATACGCTACCAGCTGTTTCGAGGGCATGAAAGCCTATCTCTCGCCCACTTCCCAACCTCTCCTCTTCCGCCCCGATATGAACATGGCTCGTTTAGCTTCCTCTGTCTCCAGACTCTCCCTCCCACCTTTCGACACTTCCGCCCTGCTCGAACTCATCAAAAAGCTTGTCAAAACCGAAGAGAAATGGATACCTCGAGATGAACAAGGCAAAGCCCTCACTGGTTACTCTCTTTACGTTCGTCCAACCATGTTAGGCACGAAAAGCTCCCTCGGAGTCGGAGCAAGCGATAAAGCCATCTTATACGTCATCTGTTCTCCTTCCGGTCCCTTTTTCCCTCCCGTCTTGCCTAGCGAGGGTAAGGTTCCGGGATACATCAAACCCGTCAAACTCCTCGCGGTGTCGGAACATGTACGTGCTTGGCCTGGAGGTACTGGTGCACACAAGTTGGCGTTGAACTATTCTCCTGGGTTTTTGACACAGAAAGAGGCGGAGAGGAAAGGTTATGATCAGATTTTGTGGTTGAGAAGGGAGGGAAGAGAAGAGGTTGTTATGGAAGTCGGAGCGATGAACTTTTTCGTTGCGTTGAAGAGGGATGATGGAGGTGCGTTTGTGTCGTTCACCCCTCTACTTTTATTTCTCTTCTTCATATTAACCACTTTACCCACCTTCCCTCGCACATCCGCATATATTCAGACATCGACATCATAACCCCACCTCTCGACGGAACCATCCTCCCAGGCGTAACCCGCGCCTCCATCCTCCAACTCATCCAATCCGATCCAACCTTCTTTTCCTCTTCCTTCTCCTCCTCTACCTCCTCTACTACTACCTCCACCTCCTCTACTACCTCCACCTCTACTACTACCGCTAACACCAACCCAACTCCCAAACTCTACGCCCACGAAACCCCACTAACCATGTCCCAACTAGACACCTGGCATTCCCAACACAAAATCCTCGAAATCTTCGGTGTAGGAACAGCTGCGATCGTCGCTCCTGTCGGTGCTGTTTCTTACTCCTCTTCCCTTACTTCATTTTCCTCCTCCTCCAACAACAACAACAACGATAACGACAACGATAAAGAGAAAGATAAAACACAGACAATGGACCCAGCAGACATCCAAGGCGTAGGCCAAGCTCACGCAGCTAACGTAGTCGAAATCGCTGAAAACGCGGATGATGCTGTCGATCATGGTGACCAAACGGCGACAACCACAAAGACGATAGTCGTACCGGAATACGAACAAGGTATCGGACCTGTCGCTGCGGCTATTAGGAAAATGATATTGGATATACAAGAGGGGAGGGTGGAGTGGGAGGGTTGGGCGGTTGGGTGTTGATTGTTGATGAGACTCAGAGAATTTGTGTCGGAAAATAAGGATTTTGACCCGACTATACTATTTTGTATCGGGTAATGGGTCACCTTAAGGGTTTTTACGTTATGGAGGGTGAGCTACGAAACTTTCTCCTATTGTATGGTACTCAACATACAGTAGGGCATCTTGTGAGTGTATTATGCCTAGACATGAAGGCACTATAGCTTGTTTTGAGTGCACGGTGAATGTTTTGTTTCAGTGTGTCAGTTTTTAGTGAAAATCAGGAAATGGGTCAATGCCTTGTTCAGCCCATGTCTGAGATGACATACCTGCTTCTAAGCTGATCAATTTACTGCTATAGTCATTTGAATACTTCACAAAAAGTTTCGGAGCGGGGGACAGCCAGGGGACAGCACCGTTGTTGAGTTTGCGACCACTCCGCCGCATGGGGCGGACCTAAATAAGGAAAATGACGTCATCTCCTACCCACGCCCATCAATTTTCGCGTATCTCCTGATCAGGCTTCACAATCATCAACAGCCGACATTGACAGTTGCATAAGGTCTTAAACCACATATCTAAGCACCCTAGATGATCCCCGAAAAGGCTGAGCTCTCAGAAAATGGGAAGTGACCCACTTCCTGGTCTGCCCAGCTTCCTGATCGAAAATAGTAAAGTTAAAGGCGGGGCCCAGAGAAAATGAATGTGTGTACATTTGTATGTATATAGAACTAGATCTAAAACAAACAAAGATTTGGTTTTTTGGATAAACTCAAGAAGAATAACGACTGTTAACACTGTTATGTACAGCATTCATCCTTGGCATGTGCAACTCTATACTCCGATCACTGGACATTGATCACCTCCAGACCCGAGACTCTGACTATTAATGTTAATATTAATTTGGCCGCCAATTTGATTGGAACCCAGGGCGCACAAACTCGGAAACGTCTCACAAGGTCCATTTTGTTGAAGGGCAGTTGTTTTCCAATCAAAAAATTTGATTAATTATTTCTGGACTCAATTTTCTCCTCTTTGATTGTTTGCTTTTTTTATAGTACAGAGGTGACATCTCTAACTCTGTACACAACTCGTATTGTTAATCGCATTCCGATCTCAGTTCACAGTTTTTTTTTCTGATCATCATGAGCAATGAACGAAATACATACCTTGTAGGTTTTTTCCCCTTGTCTTTGTTTTCTAAAAAGCTGTAGTTTACTGAGTCCCTGTAGCTGCGGCTATTAGGAGGAGGAGGAGGAGGAATCTATTAACCGGACTTGTCTCAAGATCTGGACGCCAGGTCAGAAAAAGATATTGGATATACATGTACAAGAGGGGGAGAGTGGAGTGGGAAGGTTGGGCGGTTGGGTGTTGATGAGATCTAGAGAGTGTGTGTGTTGGACAAAATAACGATTTGACCCGACTATAAAGCGGGGCCCAGAGAAAATGAATGTGTGTACATTTGTATAGAACTAGATCTAACAAAACAAGATTTGGTTTTTGGATAAACTCAAGAGGAATAACGACTGTTAACACTGTTATGTACAGCATTCGTCCTTGGCATGTGCAACTCTATACTCCGATCACTGGACATTGATCACCTCCAGACCCGAGACTCTGACTATTAATGTTAATATTAATTTGGCCGCCAATTTGATTGGAACCCAGGGCGCACAAACTCGGAAACGTCTCACAAGGTCCATTTTGTTGAAGGGCAGTTGTTTTCCAATCAAAAAATTTGATTAATTATTTCTGGACTCAATTTTCTCCTCTTTGATTGTTTGCTTTTTTTATAGTACAGAGGTGACATCTCTAACTCTGTACACAACTCGTATTGTTAATCGCATTCCGATCTCAGTTCAC
>ML179324.1:85004-120308 GCA_004369135.1 Dendrothele bispora CBS 962.96
CCTCTTTGATTGTTTGCTTTTTTTATAGTACAGAGGTGACATCTCTAACTCTGTACACAACTCGTATTGTTAATCGCATTCCGATCTCAGTTCACGGTTTTTTCCTGATCATCATGAGAAAGGAACGAAATACGTACCTTGTAGGTTTTTTCCCTTGTGTTGTTTTAGCTCTACTGAGCCACTGTTAAAATCTAGCGATACTATCCAACCCACCCTCAAACGACCCAAGCCCAAATTCCAAGTTGCGATCTTTTACCACCGTCAATTATACCCCAGCCCGCTGCCAAGTTTCGATTGAAAAGAGCGAATACAAACTTACTGCCTCAACAGACCGAGTTGGCCATCTAAGTATCCGCCTTCCCGTACTGAGACGGGAATGTATCCCAGAGGGCCAAGACCCAATGGGATCTCAGTCCATCAAACTACCATACACTAGCTTCAAATAAAAATCAGTGATCTCAACAAAAAAAAGAACTTTTACACACTTTGATCGATTCGGTCTTCTTTCCTCCTGTGTTTGACCTGGACTGATGGTAACCTCCATTCGGAACCGTGACTTCTTCATCAGTAGGTTGATGCTGCGTGTTCATGAAATGAGCACCTATCTATAGAATGGGGACCACGCTCATTAGCCAACCTTCAATTCATTGTGTACCCGTCTTCTCAGATATAGTCGTTACGAGACCCGTTTTAAGAGGACTCTACTTCGAGACTGAAGATTAAACGCATAGTCCCCGAAGGGGTACTTCCCTCGAAGTTCGATCATGGAGCGCTTCGATAATCAATCAAGCAAAAGATTATTGTCCAATAATAACATAAATCACTGATGCACCAGTTGATGTGTGCGTTATTTTTGTCATACATGACTTGTATAAATTGCATAAAGTAATGCACTGCAACGAAACAACCCACGTTTCCTCCAATATGCTTTGGGGCGACCGAAACTCTTATGCCATATTTATCAGCGTCTATGTCCTCTCAGTAGTAGGTCGACTCTTTCCATCATTGTATATGTATCCCCCAACAAATGACTATTCTTTTGAGTTTAGGTTTATGTGCTCTTATATGGTAAATGATAGGCTTAACCTCACAAGTTGAATATGGCTGATGCTGTCCTAGGTGCATACGCAGTCTTATTTGGAATTTCGATGTTCACCGTAACACATAAAAAACGGGATGTGAAGAGGATACATTTCATAGCCATCATTGCATTATTCATGATAGCAACATTGGGATTTATTTTTGGTTGCATTGAGGCTGTCTTGGCAGTCAAGTCTAGGGTGCTGTCTAATGGCCTCTCAAGTTTCCGTGATCTTCGGTTGTATTACTACTCAAGGTATGTTAACACTTATCCTCCGTTTTTCTTCTTTACTGATGCACAGATTAGCCCGGTTGTCTTTGGATTATATACTACGGCAAAGTAAATTCATATGTCTTTCCCCTTCATTAATGATCATGCTAACATTTTACTACAGCATTGTCGCCGATATTGTACTGGTGAGTAATTTCTAGATGCTAAGACCCATACGGCTGTTGACGAAACAATAGATCCATAGGTGCTACAAAATATGGGGATCAAAGAAGAAGATAATTGTGTTTCCAATTTGTATATCCATCATCAACAACGGTAAGTGTCTATATTACCCCAGTCTTAACATCCACTCATACCCAGAATCGTTGAAGGTCTTGCATTAACAAGAGTAATATCATCGACGATTGAACAAACAGCCTTCATTGAGTTCAACCTGAACCTATTTCAGAGTGGTGTTGTGAAGAAAATAGATACTCTTGGGACAGTCACACTCAAGTCATTCTTAATTGTTAATTTTTGCACTAACCTCGTTGTTCCCGTGATGATTGGTATGTCAGGATTTATTTAAATGGTCTCAATGAATAACCTGAATAAACCTCTTTCGTAGCTGGGCGGATTTGGTGGATTGGGAGACAAGTTAAAAAGTATCTTGGGACAAAAGAAACTGAACTCACGAGATATAGCATCGCAATATGGTGGGCTTTTCATTTTGAAACGTACTTTGTCGTAACAACTTATATTTCTCAGCCTTGAGTCCGGGATCATGTATCAAGTGGCTCTTCTACCCGCTTTGGTAGCCTATCTTACCGATTACATTGCGGACCGTATGTTAGGAGATATCATCCCGGTGCTGATTCAAGTTGTGGTTAGTACTTTTGTCTTTGTTCTTCATACTCAGATATATATTATCATCAGGGAATTGCACCGACTTTCATAATTGTGCGTGTGGCCCTAGGTGTCAGCATTGAGAATATCCAAGATACGACAAGCATGGACAGATATGTTGACCGTGGACATAAGACCATACTATCAACCGGGAGGAAAAACGAGAGAGGACATGAAATTACACTTCCTGCTACAGGCTCTGTCTCTTCAAGCTGTTAATATCTATAATACTCTTACTTCTGCATCGTCACGATGATGCCTGTTCGTCTACGTATCCCACCTTTATTTTCATAGGCCCGGGTCGTTACTAAGGCTAGTACTGGATAATTGCCGGTACCTCGAGCAGTGGGTCTTGTCGTACAGTTACATCAAGATTCAAATTGCATGTTCCCGATCATTTAGCAGAGCCTAAATGGAATCTGTGGTATTTAACCCGTGAAATCGCAGCCCGGTGGAACTGCACGGGTAGTCACACCAATTATGAAGTGAAGTGGGCCACCACAAGCTTACCAGATCGAGGAAGTCAGAGGCTTCTGGTCCAAACAGGGCCACATCGATGACGAGCTTGTTACCGGGCCGGGAAAGTCGATGCCTTCCGGTCGCAACAGTGTCACGCTGCTTGACTTTCATGAAAAACGATCTGGCCTAAACTCCGGCCTCGTAATGTACTTTACAGCTGCAGTCGAACTCGTAACCTTATGGTCAATGTCACTACAGTTTTGACTCTTGACGGCGACGGTAAAGAGATTATGAACCTCATAGCTGTTACTTCACCTCAAGGACACGACGGGAATCCTGTCACCGAGTTGAATTGAGCTCCATGAACTGTTGGAGTAGAACTAACTTCAAAGAAGGAGCCCAGTCTCGCGTTACATCACTTGGCAACTTTGTCCTGGTCGATGCAATCATGTAAGGGTATCCGGATACATTTCTAAAGTCTCAAAATCTCTGGTTATACATCAAATCAGTCCAACGTGTCGACTGCCGTTATTCCTCAACCAGTACGACCAAAATGACTCTAGATGTCATCGGCCACGCTGGTAACACCAGCTTTTTCTTTCTCAGGTCCCATGGATCTCGTCTGTCCAACTACTGATGAAAATTATCGTAGGCTTGGATTATGAATTTGAATCTCTCTGGAGGTGACAACAGTAAACTCAGTCGAGCGTTTTCGGCAATCTTCAATCAAAGAAACGTTAGATCCTAGCCTTGAATTCCTTTGTGTCCAAATCCCCATCCTCCGCGAACTTGTAAGTTTTGCTTCATAAGTAGGTCTAATTACGTCTGTCACCCACACTCGGACGCTCGTAGCACAGTAGGTCTATTTACGTTTGCTTATCCCACGCTCGTAGCATGTCTTTAAACTTGACTCAGAGTAAATATCCTCACTTCCATACCAGGGAGAACTTAAGGTATCCAGAATGCATACCTTTCGTACATAGTTGAATATACTGAATGTCTTCAGATCTTCTTGTAATTGTATGATGCCTCCTGAAGTCACTAAATCTCTGCCGCGACGCTGACGTCGCAGTATCAGTGAGAAAGTAAGAAGCACGATCGATCGCGCCTGATACCGAGGGAGAACCCACTATTTTCCGTGTATTTGGGTGGACTATCTGCGCCACTAAAACGGCAGATCTACAGGTACAACATTCAAGATATCTATCAATATCATCTATGAGTACTCAATCATCATTATGCCGATAGCCTGTGTCTCAATGAATCCTTTTCGGTTCTCCCTGGTCAAATTTCGACTTGTCATTTATCCGTTGGGATGAATTTGCAGGGGCATAGAAACCAATCTTTTTAATTACGCCGACCATTTGGAGGCGAGTATCGCCGATTTCCTCCCGTCGAGGACCATACGATCGACTTTCTTCCAGGAAAACTTGGCCATATCTGCTTGCAAAAGGATAATTATAGACAAAAGTGACAGAATTTTCGATTAGTTGCTTGATAGAGATCCAACCGGGGAATGGGTGACTCTCATCGGATTTGAATTCTGGGGCCTTCGTGATTCAAACAATCATGCATATATATCTGTGTTTCTGAACTCCTACCCCCCAATTCATCCACACAATGAACTTAACCGCTGATGTTATCGTTCCTATCGCTCTTGTAACCGTCTCTTATGCTCTTTGTCTCGGTATAAGCAGACTTTATCGAAAGCTATTCCCTCATCTTCGGTACTTGCCAGGCCCGAAAAACCCTCAATTACTATACGGCAATTTCATTGAAATCGCGGATGATGTGCGTCACCTTGATCTTTGAATCTTACCTTCGGCTTTAGCTGATGACTAAAAATTGAATCTGCACTTAGGATAATGCAAGCATTCACGAGAAGTGGGCTGAGAAATACGGTCCAACATACCGTCTTAATGGCCTGATGAAGGTATGTGTTTCTGCTTCATTTACCGTCTTCAATGATAAATTTGTATTTTCCACTTAGACCAATATTTTGGTAACGCAAGACCCAAAAGCAGTCCATCATATTCTCAGATACTCAGAGGAGGTCTATCACAAACCAGATGCAACTCGAGCTACTATAGGTCAATTAATTGGAAATGGTACGCAGTGAGAAATCATGATATTGCCAAGAAAAATGCTTTGTTCAATGTTGTAAATTGTAATAGGAGTGCTCGTCGTTGAAGGCGAGGAGCACAAGATGCAAAGAAAAGTCATGGTATGACCGCTATCCTCGAATTTTCTAAGATTTAGTGATCCTAAATTCAATCCTACAGAATCCTGCTTTTGGTCCAGTCCAAGTCCGTGCATTGACCGAGATATTTGTAGACAAATCTCTCGAGGTAGTTGACGTTCCCTTCAACTTTGATTTATAGAGGTGACACAATGATTTAAAGCTCCGTGACTACTGGATGAGGGAAATACAAAAATCTAGTAAAAGAGAGGTCATTGTCGGGGCTGGATTGAGTAAAATGGCTCTGGATGTCATCGGCCGTGCTGGTGAATTTTTCTCAATCTTCCATCCACTATTTAATGCTGACAGAACGACCATAGGGTTCAACTATGACTTTCAAGCTTTATCCGAAGGAACTAATAGCGAACTCAGTAGAACATTTGCAGTTCTCTTTGGCACCTTCAAACGGACTATATTTGATATTGTTCGGATTCAATTGGCCGGCTTTCTCAAGCTCGTACGTTTGTGGTTTCTATCTAATCATTTTCCTTGATCTGATCCCTAGGCTCAGCCGGGCAATCCCGTTGTCCGTGATGCTCGGAGTCAGATGGAACGCATTGGGAATGAACTTCTTCGAGATGCTAAGAAGGCGGCACAATCCTCCAAAAAGCAAGATGGCATGGGAAAATCGCGAGACTTACTTTCACTATTGGTGAAATCCAACTTGGACACCAATCTTCCAGAGCATCAAAGGATGAGTGACGAAGATGTTGCCGCTCGTGAGCATTGACAACGTTTCCACATCGAGTGATCTTTAAGTCTCATCTGTCTTGTTTTGCAGAGATTCCTACATTCTTCATTGCAGGCCACGAAACAATCAATAGCAGCGCAACTGCAGCTATTTATGTCCTTACCCAACATAAGAACATTCAGACTAAACTCCGTCAGGAGCTCCTCGCTGTTGGAACTGACTCTCCTTCAATGGATGAACTTAACGCGTTGCCGTATCTCAACGCTTTTGTTCGTGAAGTCCTCAGGCTTTACGCTCCTTTTACATTCATAGCCCGGGCCGCGGTCAAAGATGATGTTATGCCTCTTAAAGAGCCAATCGTCGATGTTAACGGCAAAATACACACAGAGCTACAGTAAAGATTTTCAATCTATCCACATGTGAGAATGCTAACGTATTCAATTTCTCAAGTATCAAGAAAGGACAATTGATCCAAATCCCTATCCTTAGTATGAACAAGGACAAGAAGCTCTGGGGTGAAGATGCTCTGGAATTCAAGTGAATATCCATTCTTTGCTATTACTTCTCAATCCTAGATAGTGACTTGTTTTTCACTGATGTCGATTTCATGCAGACCTGAACGTGCAGACACCGAGCCTGAGGCAACGCGCGAAATCCCAGGTGTATGGAGCCACCTTCTCACATTCATTGGCGGTCCCCGAGCTTGTATAGGCTGGAGGTTCTCCCTCATTGAGTGAGTTTTGGTTCCATATCTAAGGTGAATCCCCTTACTGAAGAACATGAAAAACAGAATGAAAGCCATTTTGTTCACTCTTGTTCGTGCATTTGAGTTTGACTTGGCCGTTCCCAAGGAAGATATAACATTCAAGAGACCTTTGATGGTGCCTCTGTCTCGGCCCATAGCAAAGTCTCGTCTACCTGACAGACAGCTGCCTGTCATATTGACTCCAGTGAACAGGGACAACTGAGTGGATATACATTTCTCACTTCGCATTCCGCTGAAGTCTGACAAATATTTATGGGACTCTGGACTATCCCTTTGTTCTAATACTTAAATTCTTCAATAACCCTTCAATAACCCTTCTCAATCCGTTGATCCCAACTTGTTTTGAACTTAACTTTTGCTTTACGCATTTAGTTCACTGATAATCTGAGTTGCCATCAATTCTTCGAGAATCTTTGTTTGATGAAGTCAAGTGGGCCACCGCGAGCGTAGCAAGTACGAGGCCTTCGCCATGAAACACAACCACCAGGGAAGTCATAAGCTTCTGAACCAAATGAAACCACACACGGTGACGACCCTTTAAAGGTCTTGACAACCAAGACCACATCGGTGACCGATCGAGGCAAAAACTCGACGATGAAGTCAAGTGGGCCATTGCAAGCATGGCAAGCACGAGTTCTTTGCCATGGAACGGTTCGACGGAGGCCAGGCCGCCAGGGAAGTCAGAAGCTTTTGATCCAAACAGGACCACACTAGCAACGACTCTTGGATTAGTAATAAAGGTCCTGAGAGATAAGACCACATCGGTGACCGACCTCGGCAAAAACACTTGCGTGTAAAGACGATGAAGTCAAGTGGGCCACCGCAAGCGTGGCAAGTACGAGGCCTTCGAGATGGAACGGGTGCCAAGCCGCCAGGGAAGTCAGAAGCTTCTGATCCAAGTGACAGACCAACAGGGACAACCCTTGGATTGGTAATAAAGGTCTTGACAAATAAGACCACATCGGTAGCGCAAAAACTCGCGCGTAAAAGACTTTCAGTCGGCCTTTTATCCATCTATGATCCTTTGTCATATTTTGGATTATTCTGTCAACGTGTTCTATGTGAAATACTTCAAAAACAAGAAACTTGGTGATACTTTGTAACCCAACAGAAAAGATATGATGTACTTTGGGCCGAGTGATGACCGACTCGGAGAATCGAAACATCAACTAGTAAAAGGATTTATCCGCGGAAAACTATCGAGCCGGGGTTTAGTAAGGACTAGACCTCCGTAAACTCTGGCCTCGTAAAATAGAACCGAGCTTCGTGTTACCCTCAAAACATGATTCATATGAACCCCACATCCTTCCAATAACCTATCCAATCATCTACATTTCTTGGAGTATTGTTTATTTCCCTCAATTTTCGTACCGCTCCCGAAAGTCCTGTAGCATGACCAACTAGATACTTCGGTTTTCCTCCCGCCTCTCTCGGCTCCGAGTTGACTAAACTATCTCGATCATTCAGACGAGCCATACTTTCCTGTTCAGCAAAAGCCGTAAAGAAAGGTAAAATCTTGAGCGCAGGACAAACGTCGGTTAGGTCCTTTTTCCCCGAGTTCCCGTTATCGATCCCGTTTGAAGAGTTTTGATAACCCTCCAATAGACGTAAGCGTTCGACCCAATCAGGGAAAGAAATTGTGGGAAGGAGGGTCTCGGTGACGCCCTTTTGATTAAGGGATTCTGCGACGACGTGAATGATCGAGTTCCATTGGACCGACCTCGGATGGACGAGGTTGATTATGGGTGGGACAGTGCGAGAGTCTGTTAAGGAAGAGAAAGCGAGTTCTACAACAGCCCTGGAGGCATCTTGGAGTGAGATCCACGACACCGTCTTTTATAAATTCAGATAACCGTTAAGTTTTGTAATAAGCGAAAAGTACTGACCCCATAAGATTCAGGCAAGGTACCAATAGCAACGCTAGACTTTAGCATTGCTGGGACCCAATCGCTTGTTGCCCAATATCCATTTGGCGACCTTCCACCACATAGCTGTCCGATTCGCAAACAAGTATGGTCGATCAAACCGTCAGGACAAGATTTCAAGATCGCTTCGACGACATGTTTACTTTCTCCATACCCTTTACCTACAGCATATTTTGGATCAACTACGAGTTCTTCAACAGGTCCTCTAGATTGATCCCAGTTCTGCGCAGCGCTTGTAGAAGATATAAAAATAAATCTAATAGGACGGGTACATTGATCATGACTTCGTCGCCTAGATGATTCTCGAATGATTGTTTCGATAAGGGAATGCGTTGATTGAATTAGAGGTTCAAAGGATGAAAGCGAAAGGTTGAAATCGACCCTCCAGGCGTTGTAGATAATAACGTTGACCTGGCCGATCCAATCAGAAGCGGTGGTGGTTACGTCCCCTTCGATGAAAGTGACTTTATCCTCCAGAAGTCGAGCGTCTATATTGATACCCTTCTCCTTGAAAGACCTTTGTTGTCGTTCAAAACATGAGAGAGTGGACGATGGACGATTCACGGCGAAGATTTTGGTTACTGTATCGTCTTCGAGCAATTGCCAAAAAATGTAGGATCCAAGGGATCCGGTAGACCCCGTTAGGAGAACAACTCTTGCAGCATCACTATGATCGACTAACTGGAGCGGAGATGGGTAAGTATGGGGAGACCGAACAGCGTACTTCTCCGTGAGGACTTGTATTGAATTGACGTGTCTTGACAACACCGCTGAGTCCGACACCAACTCCGCTTCGTTGGTAGGATTGGATACCATGTTTGCGATAACACCGGCGAGTCCTTCGATGGTTGGAAAATCGTATACAAGGGTATGGGGAACGGCCACCGAATTGTCTTCACCGAGTGCGTTCTTGATACGAGCACGAAGAGATACAGCGCTTACGCTGTCATGATCAGTGAAGAGACAAATATCCCGATTTTAAATTAGTACTTTGCTCGGATCTGAGTTCTTGTCACTACGAACCTATCGAAACCCAACGTGAAGATGTCTACATTGTATGTGACTCGGGAGCTAAGAGTCGGGCCTGAAGGAATTAGATTTATGACCTGTTTCTGGAGCCATTCTCGAACACCCTCCTTCGACCAAGTCAAAGGAGGAGTCACCGACAGGTTATTTTCAAACTCTCGATAAGCTTTGTCAATCTGTTCTTCAAATCTCTGAAGCGTAGCAGCACGAGCAATTCCCCCTTTGTCCACCCGTGCTGCACGATTTTTGAATGGAATAACGATAACCATTTCACGAGTGATTCGGCCAAAGTTAGGATAAGTCGAGTTTACTTTCTCCACCAGTGGCCTGTCCAAAGTGTTTGGAGCTTTGGTTCAACAAAAAAGCAATACCTGCATGCATCATCATAATACGTACCAGATAGTATTGACAAGCGACTCGGCCCAACCGTCTGCCTCTTTAGGCTCCCTCGCTTCCACTAATAGTCCACAATTTGGCCTTCCTCTACCAAACATCAACACGCCGGAGAGAAGAGGACACGCCGCCAACTCGTTTTCCATTACATTTGGGACGACTTTTTCACCGCTCGACAAAACAATTACTTCGTCTGTTCGTCCAATACTATGATCATGTGTCAGCAGCCATCAAAATCAACGCAGATTCAACGGACGAACAGTCTCCATAAGAAAGGTTTGGTAGGATGAATTTGGACGATGTCATGAGTGGCATACCCAGGGGGCCCGTCTTCGATATTTTCAACTGCTGGCTGGTGGTTTTTCCAAGTCTACTGCACCATTAAGTAATCAATAGTTTCTCATTCAAAAAAATAGTACGTGCCATAATTCGAAGTTCGTACCCGCCTTCAATTCCAACCGGAACTACAGTAGGGGACAGCCAAGATCGACAATTTTATTAGGGCCAGATCTCGAATTTTTTGGACCATAATTTTGTCAGATTTGAACTCAGAACAGCGAAATACGTCGAAAAATGCATCTCCGAAGTTTTTCCCACGAGCTGTTAGGTACTGCCAATTTTTGGGCAATTTCAGCGGTTTCTCAGACCTAGAAATATATTTTTTACTACATTATCAATTCATAACTGCCTCATTGCACGCTCAGAAACAGCCCTATGACCCCTCTGCTTCTTTACAGCCCATTCTGCCGCTCTTCCAGTAAGCCCACAACGATAGGTACTCATGAAACCCCAAGCACAATTGATGAACCTACAAATCACATCTGTCGGACATGCATCCAACCATTCAAAGGCTACTTCTTTGGCCGCTGCAAATGTACTCTTTTGCTCATCTCTGTAACGATATTTACACCAACTGGGCATATGGGTTGGTATTTGGCCTTCATCCCTCAAGCATTGAAGCTGCGTTCTGTGAGTACAGCTTCCAAACCTTTGGGTTTGCCATCGCTTGCGGTCATCCTTTAAGGCTTCCCTTGTTTGGCAACATCGGGGTTGGTCTGGGGAATAATTGCGTCCTTTGCCTTCGTTGCTTTCCAATCCACCATCAATTTTGTTCATATCAAATTCCTGATGTCGTTTGGGCATTGTGTGTCTGGGTACTTGATGTTGTTGTAGGACCCCTGATTATCCCACCAAAGCCTTGATCTGTAGTCCGGACAAATTTTTGAAAATTTCCTCCAGATCTTTGCTCATATTCCGGACAAAATGAGGGTCTAAGCGCCAAATGTCACAATCATGGTCCGGACAAATGTTGTGGTCATCGGACAGGTTTGTTCACAGTCCGGACAATAGTAACTCGCAGGCCAAAGCGACTGACGAAAATCTAAATTAGGCTGGACTAGATGCTGGACAATAGTATAGTACATATTCAAGTTTTCAAGAGCAGTTGTCTACCGACCTCTACGACGTAATCTACTAACTCCAGAAGACTTCGTCGTAACCTCCCCTAATCTCACCATGAACAACACCGGATGCTGGCAAGACTCCCCTATTCGCCTTGATATTGACGAATCAGACATGGTCGCAAATTGGAATGAGAACGATTGGATTGCTTGTGGCAGAACATGGTCACACGTGCCGGATTTTGTTCAAGCTGAAAAAATGCGTCGACTTGTTGTACCGCATACCTTCATGCAAGCAGGGAAAGACGCTATTGAACACCTTCTTGGATATCAGCTCCCACCAGAAACTTTACCAGTCCTTGAAGGATGAGAGCATGGCAATTGTTGAACCTGTCCGAGAGCTTGGGAAGCGGCAGAAGGCTCAGGGAAACGGAGGAGAGGAAAAAATTAGTGAGAATTTTGAGTAGTTTTTTCTGTGTATCTTTGAACGGTAGTCCGGACAAAAATTTTTGATTTCGGAGGTGATGTCGCGAATCCGGACAGGTTTTCGAAAAAGTGTCCAAAAAGAAATCCGGACAAAAAAGCCGGGACCTGCGATTTTGAGATTAGACCTCTGTGATGATAATCAGTGGTCCTGTTGTTGTAGGCACAATCACTCGAAATCGGGTCCACACTGATGAATTTCCTTATTTGTCTATCTCAAAATTGACTGTGGAGATATCTTTTTTTTGACGCCATTGAACACCTCTTGACTAAAGAAATGTTTTCGCAATATTGTAGATTTTTCCGTATCTAAATCTCAGGTACTGGCAATATTCAGGGGGTAAGTTTCCAATATTAACTGTTGAGGGCATACCGGGGCTCGTTGTCATATCTTCAACTTGGCTTAGTTATGCCAAGAATACAGTTTTTGTTTGTTTCTCATTCAAAGAAATAGTACGTGCCAATAAATTCGAAGTTCGTATCCGCCTTCAATTCCAACCGGAACTAGATTCATCTGAACATGCTTGTTAAACCCGACATAACGCCAGTCTCTAAGTCTGATGGAAGTGTTCTTCAAAGAATCCAGAGACGTGTTTCCATCTTCATCAAGGGCTATTCGATAGGTGGGTATGCCAAATTCCGTAGCACCGTAGCTGGTACATAAAGGCACGCCCCATTTAATCAAATCATCGCCGACGTTTTGGGGTAGCGGGCCGGAACTGCAACACTAAACAGATAAAGTTATAAGGTTTTAATATTAGTCCGGTATCACGAGCAACTCACAACCGCTTTAAGACTCTTTAAGGTTTCCACACAATGCGGATCATTGCGCCACATTGTGACAAAAGAAGGTACCGTCATCAAAACATCCGATCTCGTCCAGACTATGTACTGTAAGATGTTGGTAGGATTGGAAAAAATAGGTGATGCGTCTGGGAGAGATCTTCCTAATAACGTGGGATACAGGTTTAATAAGACTGTTGAAATACAGAAAACATGTCCTCACCTGTTCGAAAGTCGTAAGATGTTGGTGGAAAGAGGGAAGTAGGTTTCGAGAGCGTTAGGGGATATAGTAGCTGGAAATTGACCCCAAATGCATGAAACCCTGGGAGTCCCATCGCTCCACAGACATTGATCGCAGGATCTTTCAGTCCTGATACATCCACTTGATTCAGGTCAGACCAAGGCCTCCACAAATTCACGAGCACTCACAAAAATTCATCCAGTGGAGTATAGTAAGAAACTTTTGTGGAACAGGCTTCGGAAATCCTATAGTAATAGACAATGAACCCCTGCATATCTTCAAAGGTTTTGGAGTGTAGACTGACCTGTACTCCCACTTGAGTGTATCACAAATCCAATGTCATCGGGGGAACGTTCAGTATGCGATGAATACGGTTCAAAGTCCTCGACGAGCCCGAGCCGATCAGGTCCGTAAAGTCTCTCCAGAGTTGGGAGTTCATGAAAAGTCAGGGCGTCAGACTGTAACGAGTCTAGTAAAACTTGATCAAGAGCGCTGTTCGATTGTCTGAGTATGTGGGTACAACCGATCTTTGTCAGCATGCTTGTGACTGCAGCAGGGGAATTGCGTGGAGAAATCATGAATGGCTATCCAAAAATTCATCAGTACGGACTCCTCTAAGACAGAAAAATCACTGTGTTCACTTACTGCATAACCAGCCTTGACTGCAGCAAGAACGACGGTTACGTACAAAAGGCTGTCGACACTCGCAATAAGGGCCAATGTTTCCCCTTCTCGAGCTCCAATGCTTTTCTTGAAGTAAATAGCACCACGGTGAACCGCACGGCCCAATTGAGCAAAGTTGATGGTAACAACCTCGTTCACGCCATACGCGAAGGTGTATGCTGGTTGATCTCCATTTCTCTGGAGATGAAAATCAACGAAGCCAGGAAGATGTATTTCACCAGTGAGAGGAGGGAGTAGCGCCATTGGAGAGAGAGGTTATTCTAAACAAGGTTATATACTTAGAACAGTATGTTCAAAGAATGTTTTTTCTTGAGGACCGATGCGGAAAGCTGGAGTTGTCAGCAGAACGGTGATGTCGTACGATACGTAACTCGTCAATCGACATCAATCGCGATTGTTGCATAAATTTATGCAGTTGAACAAGCCAGGAGGAGTAACTTGAGCTATTCGCCGTTATGATTCAAATCAGAAAAGTTCTAGAAGAACATAGGATCATCTCGCCGGGGGGAGCTCACAGGCTTCCCGGTCGTTGCGGACCCATTGAAAAGGGAAAAAATGATCAATTGGAGCGCTGAAAATCTAGCTACTGAAGAAAAGGCGCTTTGATACACCTATTCAACTCTTAATCCAATCAATATTTGAACTCTTGGTGACCACACACCATACATACATATCGAGATGGGATCCTATAGAGTCACGTAGGTGAGAATGCTTTTCAATATTCTTCCAGTGAAATTGGGAGGCAAAGGGGAAGTGTCTGATTTCGGCAGCATGTCCAGCCCCACTTACACAGAAGCTGTTTGTATGTACGGGAATGAACCGATCGCTACCCGTTGGGGACGGGGCTTTAGCTAGGCCCTAAATCTTGTAACGTTAGCCAGGTGTCGATATGTTTTGTTTCGATAAATATAGACTCGGAGATGAATTGCAACGTTCGTCTGTAGTACTTATTGCCTCCGGATTGATCCTGAGAATTCACGGCATCAGACTATTTTTGTAGGTGACACATTCCCGCTCAGTTCCATTCCCCAACAACCATGAACACAGAATCAGACAAAGCTGAGGTCTCTACAATCGCACAACCCACAGCACATTCCGAAGATAGCATCGAAGCGTTGAGTGCACCTCCAGACGGTGGAATACAAGCATGGCTTATTGTCGCTGCAGTGAGTCCTGGATTATTTATCTTTTTCTGTTTTGCTGTAAATCAGCGTAGATTTTTGGGATAAACGTGGTTCAAGGAGGATATTTAGTCGCATGGGGTGTAAGTTCAATTGATGCTTTTTTCATTGTATGGTAACGATCAGTCATGTTATACAGACATTCCAAGCATTCTACCAAAACTCGCTACTGAGGGACAAAAGTCCTTCAACCATGTGAGTTGTAATTGCATCATGAATGACGTTTTCACAATTGATGAAATGTAGCGCCTGGATTGGTTCAATTCAAGTGAGTCAGTACCTTCCCATGAATCTCATCAGTCTCTAAGATGTGCTTCGCAGTATGCTTTGGATGGTGCACCAGTAGGCCACCATCTAATTTCATGAAAGCCTCCCTGACCAACCCTTCCCAGGGTCTCTTTTCCGGTCGCCTACTGGACGCTGGATACTTTAGAACAACTTTGATTGCATCAAGCATAGCCGCGACAATTGCCAACTTTACAATTCCAGAGTGCAGTCAATACTACCAATTCTTTTTGTCGCAAAGCATTCTTTATGGCGTGAGTACACTCACTATACAATGTGTATTCCAGCCCTCATCACTCTCTGTAACAAAGTTAGGGTCTGGCTTTCTTTATACGCCCTGTTTAGGATTAATCTCGCATTGGTGTAAGTCTCGATTTTCCTTCTCGCACAGCCTTCCTTTTGGACCAGTACTACAGTCGACAAGAAACGACCAATAGTATTTGCTATTGTTACCGCTGGGAATGGCGTAGGTGGTGCGATCTATCCGGTGATGTTTCGCCGTCTGGAATCGACAATAGGGTATGTCGTTTTTGATTTCGATGAGAATTAGTGAATGTCGAGATATCCACAGATTTCCGTGGACTATGCGTGTGATCGCTTTCTATCAAACAGTCTTTTTCCTCTTTGGATGTGTGGTATGTACTTTCACGGTCTCGCTTAACATCTTTGAACTTGTGCTGTACTGTTCACAGGTTCTGCGTCCGCGCGTGAAGAAAGCACAAAACATGCCACGATTGTTTGATTTTCATGGTGTTTTGAGGTCGCCTTCATACATTTCGTATGTTTTTGCAACTTTCCTTGCATTCATGGCCCTCTTTACCCGTGAGTTACTTGCATCGCATTGATCTTCCAGCTTTGCTTAGTTGACTGCCTCACAGCCTTGACGTTCATGACTGTCAAAGCGGAGCGCATTGGAATATCTTCCGACTTGTCTTTCTATCTTGTTGCTATCGTGAACGCTACCACCGTCCCTGCACGTCTGATATTTGGATCACTCGCCCGAAGATATGGGGCCCTAAATCTCACCTTCGTTGCAACTTCCTCTTCTGTTGCCTTTATCCTCGCCTGGGCGTTCGTAACGAATGCATCAACATATATTGCGATGTCTATCTGTTACGGGTGAGGTTCATCATTCAAAATCATTCTCAGATGCACGTTGTCTGTCTGACAAGTTCTACTTTGTATGACGTAGCGTCCTTTCCGGTGCTTTCTTGGGGATTTTTCTGGTACCAGTTGCTCAGATGGGTGATGTTCATGACACTGGACGCAGAACCGGGATACAAATGACAGTTCTTTCAATTGGTGAGCAGAAGGATTCGTATCAAAAAATCTCTTCTCACTCTGTGATTTAGGTGCTTTGATCGGACCGCCGATTTCAGGGGCAATTCAAGACCGGGACAATGGGTTTAGTATGGTAGGCGTATATGCAGGTGGGTCATTCTGATTGAGACCCTTACCAAAATCTGAACTTAAGCTTGCATTGTAGCGGTCACAATGGCTGCTTCCAGTGTCCTGATGATTGTGACAAAACGGCTGATGTTAGGGAAAATTTTTTCCGGACGTGTTTGAAACAAACGACTTGGCATCAGTACTAGTTCACAGTATAATGTTCGAATTTTTCCGGGCGTGTTTGAAAAAAACGAGTTGGCACGAGTACTAGCTCACAGTCTAATGTTGAATATTTTTTCCGGACGTGTTTGAAACACACGACGTAACATCAGTACTAGTTCACAGTATAATATTCGGATTGAATGTTGATCTGCAGAAGTTCTGATCTGAGAGGGATGCAATGATTAACCAAATTGCGCAATCCCGTCTGAATCAAGAAAATGAATATTGAAGTAGGCCATGGCCTGCTCTTTCCAGCCCCATGGAGCTCAAAGCACTTTTATCGCAGAGTAACTGCGGTGCGGTCGTTGAACGTTGCGCAGGTTGTGAGCTCGCCTGTTCTGAATGTAGGGGTCCTGAGAAACGATGGTGTCATAGTTTCAATTTATACCGGCCCGGTTAATAACGTCCTGCCATCGAGGGTCTGTCTGCCGAGAATCATTCAGTGAAGTGAACATTTGGGGCACCATCCAAGTTCAATTTCGTACATCTTGAATGCATCATGTAGCGTCCAGCGAGAAGTTTCAAGGAGTCCCGCGATTGGATGGACAGGAATGTACAGAAGTCAAGTAGTCACTCAAAATATCCATTTTCTATTTTGATTCTCATCGATGTGCTAATGAATGGTGAACGTAGACAGATTTCCTGAACTTCTCAACCTCAGGTATGAATATAACCTGTGGATTTAGGTCGGACTTTTCTGATAGGACTTTTCGGGTGCGCTTTAAGGTTTGACCACCCGCTTGAAGCGATTGTTGTTTGGTCACAGAAACAATTATTGTTGACGTTGGAATTCATTCCAGAAGTAAGATGTAAGTCCCTTTTAGGCAATCGGAGGGTAGACACCGGTCGAGAAGATGAAGGATGTTCGAACCTTTTCGAATGGTCTCGATTCAAATGAGCTGGCAATTCGAAGAAATATTTCCATGCGTCTGCTCCTTGTTATAATCGAAAGGATCATGGGAAGACCGCTAACTCCAACGCTGCAGTGGCGTTATACCCCACACTCCGCCCCGTAGTTAACGGAATCCTAATTTTAGCCTATATGAAGCTTGAAATTAATAGACCAGCTAATAAATTTAGCGACAAGGCTTAGGAGATTTTCAGACGTTCTAAACTATGGTGCCATAGCGCTCCAATGTACGTTGTTGGTGTATTGTTGGATAAGTGACTGGTTATACCATGATTATAACAAGAGCGGTCTGGGAATTATCCACCGCCGACGTATTGTAGCTCCCTAGAGTAATAATTCTGGCAATCTACACTACGCACCATGCCCTTTAGTTCCCATCGTCCAAAGATCTGAAGCCGCATACTGATTAGAATTGCACCATTCAAACAGACCTGCGTAGCTAAACATTTGAAGTAGTCATCTTGTCAAGTATTGTACCCTGGAACAATGAACGTTCGTGGAATACTAACCGGCACGAGATAGAATTTGGGAATCAGAAATTTCATGAATGGACGAGCTCATTTTTTTGGCCATAGGTGACGGTCTCTAAGGATCCAAGACCGAACTATAAATGAAGAAATGGAATCGAGTAGAACTTCAAAAATTTCGAGAACATCATTCTCTCTATTATCATCCTTTATCTGACTTCATCACACTCTTGACTATCATCACAACAATGGCTACTCAACGAAACAACACCTGGCCTGCGTTCCCCGGTGGAGAGCAAGTAAAGATTGCCTCTCTGGACACCGTAGACCTCGGTCGCCTTCTCACCAAGAACCCAATCGAAATCAAGAAACTTCTTGATGTCTGCATGACTCATGGGTTTTTCTATCTCGACCTCCAGACCTGCAAAGAAGGTCTCCAGCTCATTGACGATGAACAGGGTGTTTATCGTTTCATGGAGGAATACTTTGCGAAACCTCTCGAGACCAAAATGCTGGACGACAGAAAATCGTTCTTGCATGGGTGAGTCATCGTCATTTTTGAGCTCATTAACTTTGCAAGCTCATAATCAAACCCCAGCTTCAAGCCGGTCGGCGTTTTTACAGGTACTAAAGAGAGCCATAAAGATGCCTACGAAACATTGAAGGTAAGATCCATCATCAAAATATGATATCTCTCGAGAAATTAACCCGACATATGATACAGGTCGCCAGGGAGGAAATGGACGCCAAATCTGAATTGATGCCGGACTCCGTCAAAGCAAAGATGGAGCTGTTCGACAGGTTCATGAATCTCTCTAATCTCGTCAATTACACACTCTTGATGTGTCTCTCCGATGCTTTGGGTCTCACGGGCAATGCTCGACTCGAGGAGAGCCACCGACGGGATCAGAAATCCAACACTTGTCTCGTCATGCTCCACTACCCGCCCACTGAAACCGACGGTACGAACATCGGACACAACAAACACACTGATATCGGCTCGATCACCCTGCTGTTCAGTGAGCAGTGGGGTCTTCAAGTCTTCGACCCAGAGACCCAGGATTGGAAATTCATTCAGCCTCGTCCTCGTGGTCATGCGACAATTAACGTCGGTGATTCTCTTCGTTTCCTCAGTGGAAAAAAATTGTACTCTTGCTTGCACCGAGTCATTCCTCCAACTGCAGACGTCCAAACGGAAGATAGGTACTCTATTGCGTACTTTTTGCGTCCAGAAAACGCTGCGGTTCTAGAAGACGCGGACGGGAAGGTGGTGGCTGCGTCCAAGTGGCATGATGACAAATATGTCATGTTTGGAGCGCCACACCAGGAACAGGACAAAGGCACTGTGTTGACCGGGGGAATGGAAACTATTCTCGGAAGGGCTTAAAGCTATTGAATCAATGTACTTAATATATGATCGAAGTTCCGAATATGATTTTTTTTGATATTATCTCCTCCTGTTTGTGAACGTAAATTATTTACTCCATGCGTCTACTTCCGAGTCCGGTTGGCTCCGCACTGTAGTATAACAACAACGATCACTTCCAGTATCCAAGTATCCCCGAAGTTGGTTTTCAATCTCGCCTTTCCTTAAGGAGTTTCGCAATAGCGGGAGAAGGACTGACAATTTAGTTGACAATTCAGATTCAATGGGGTCACTTTAATCAGACGAATTCAACCATGTAAGCGTCCACTAAATACCTGTGGATAAGTGCTGCTATTTGGGACACAGAGTTTTAAATTCGAAAGATGTCTCCAGTGGGTAGCGCACCTCTATTTGTCTTGTACTCGTAGGGCTCGGGGCACTACTGGAAACAGAACTGTTTTTCAACGGATTTGCCGAAGGTGGTTCATCAAATTTCTCATCTTAGGCTGGATCTCAGTAACTGTTACGAGGCCCTTTTAGGCCGAGTTAACTTTTAACTTACAACGACCTCCAGACCCGTGGGAAGGGCGCATATGTTCACGGTCACAAGATGACCGGATGTCGGCACTTCACCACAGCCGAGCTGGTGTGTACCCTCTCGCCGAGTCGGACAAGTCCAGCGGAGTTTGAAAATAAATAACTCGTAACATGGGCGCTAGGACAAGTCTGGCGGAATTCAAACGGATAGCAGTATCTTCGCGTCCGTTCGAAATTGAGGACTTGTCCACGCAAAAGAGAAAAGGGAACAGGCAAGAAAAAAAAAGAAGGGAATAAAGAATAAAGAAAACAGAAGGGAAAAGTCTGCCAAAATCTGAGTAGTTTGCACTTTGCAGAAACCATTATATATCAAGAACGAAAAACCAATACCAAGGTAAGTATTTTTGTAGTGTATGTAATGATTCATCAATTAAATGGGTGGGGAATGGTGCATAACATGGAACCTCAGACATTGGCCCAGCAAAAAAGTTCAGTGATGGTGTAGTACACCTTGATAAAAATGGGTTCATCAAAAACTCCTTATGACTTGTTCCCAATTCTTCTGTTCCTTTAATTCCATCACTGTTCAATTGCATTCATACTTCATAGTGGCAGGAAAAGAAAGAAAAGGAGGGGAGGAAGGAAAGGAAAAAAGGGAGGAGAGAAAAGGAGAGAAAAGGATGCAGGTTTGACATTCATTATTTGAAGTTGATTCTGAGTTACCACCCACTCAGTGTGAGTCATATTTACCTCTTAGAGTTTAGATAACCAAATTGGACACATCAGTAGTAATAACACATGGTATTTACCCAGGAGTTTGAACTTGAAAGTTATATGTAGTAACCCCACCTGGGTCCCCATATGAAGCAGAGATTGCAACCATTTGCAAAAAGAATGAGGCTCATGAGTTGTCATTGAAGAGAAACAATCTTCCTTAGGTTTGTGTTACAATTTGTTAGATTGTAGTCACTTCATTTTCTTCACAAGGAATCCACCTTTCCACAATGAAAGAAAGACAGTATCCCAGTCAAACAAGAATGCTAAAGAAAAGAGAGAGTCTGTCATTGACCTGGATCCTAAATTAAAAAAATCAATGAAAATGGTACACATCAAAGAGTAACCAATGCATGGCATGATTTGGAATTCTAATAATTGGAGTTGTCCATACAATGCTATTTTTACAATTTTGTTCAATCTTTGGTAACAAGATCAAGGAAAGTGAGGCCCATTTTAATGAATTTGACAGCTCTTCTGAGTGAGCTTATAACTTATTTTACCCAACAACAGCAGACTTTGGAACAAGGTCATGATATCATCTGAAGCAAACTTCATGATTCAGATGTAGATAATTTTCATATGGCCAGATGTGGGCATATTGATGTTCTTGCTCATCATGTATTTGGATTTGTGATTTGTAGTTCTATGTATCAGCTATGCAAAAGATTAAGTGAATTTCCCCTAGTTTTGGACTCTCAGTCCAGCATAGTACTAAGTACACCTTGTGATATATGTTTATGTTTATCCAGACAGTAATTATAAGTGGGCATCTGGATTTCAATGACCTTATTATGTCCAGGGTTGGTTCCATAGAGAGTGAATGCATTACAACAATGGTTTGCACCAATATGTGCAGCTTTTATTGGATGAAGTACCATCTTCTGTATTTCAATATTTATGATGATTATACAGTGAAAGCAAGCCAAAAGATATTTCTTGAGCAACCTGATAAAATTGTCAGATTTACTCTCAAAGTGATTACATTGGAGGTTATCACTTTACATATTGATTTAGTTGTCATTATGGACATGCATCTCACAGGTAACACCATCATGATAATACATAGAACCAGTAGCACCCTTAAATGTATTGAATACTGTAGAAGATCACATTTTAAAAACAGCTGATAATGGGGGTCCCAGGGAAAATAATGATTGGTGCATTGTGTATTAAGGATTAAAGGAGTATGAAATCATACAGCTTCTACTACTGTGGCAATGCCATGCTCTAACACCATCTGGACTGTACTAATCTAATGAGAATCACTATAACTCACTAAAAAGGGAGGGCCTCGTATATTGCCATGCAAAGCAATGGCACCTTTCCCCAGTCTCGTATACAGAACTACCTTCACACGCAATCTGAATTAATTTGGTTTTATCATTATGGGCAGTTCTCCAGAAGCTTGGGATTGACAATCATCGATCAGAATCGCTTCTTATGACGCAGCCAGTTAGCAGCAACAAGCCGCATGTTGGTAAGGCAGGGAATGAACAACGGACTTTTCAGAACGCCCAGGATGACTGAAGGACGTGGAGCAGGAAGCAACCCAATCTAAATATAACCGCATAGGTCCGAGTCTGGCATTGTAACAGTGTAATCCATAACAATGGCAATCTTCGAGATTTGAACTCATTAGCAACTTACAATTGAATACCCTCCGCAGCTAGCGGTTATGATGCCCCATGAGAACGACAGTATGTGTAGGTTTACCCCGGGCTGCCCTGCTGTTACCAGATGGATGAACTGTTTTGTTGTCTTAGCCTTTTTCAATAATTCTGACTATAATAAAAGTCGAATGATGTAAAAGAGCGCCGAGTCGGATATTTTACTCCCGATTATCCATCAACCACGTAAAAAGGACTCATATTTTTAGCCCATTTGATTCTGAAGCTCAGAATAGTGAATAGTATATCGAAGCCCAGATGTCAAGGACAAACGTTCGATTTTACGGACTCAGACGGACCTTGAATATCTGATGTGGAATGCAAATTGCGATTCAACGAATTGATTTATACTCCTTTTATCATTCTATAACTTGATTCTGAGATTTGAGTGCCCAGATTCCGCCGGTCGCTCACGCCACTGACGTTCGTAGTCATCAAATCAGCAGGTTTGGAGTATATAACATCTTACTTCTCGATACTATCCTCATTATTCACTTCATAACCACAATGGCTCCAGTCGCAACCACTACCACTTCCAATGATACTGCTGATCTGAAGACTCTCAGACCGACATCCCTCATTCACCGAACGCCATGGATTCCCCCGATTGCTACGAGCGCCGAAGGAATCTACCTCACGCTTGAGGACGGTCGCACAGTCATTGATGCTGTCGGTGGTGCGGCTGTAGCGTGTATTGGGGGAAACAACAAACACGCCAAACAAGCTGTTAAAGACCAACTTGATCGTCTTTCTTGTGGGTCTTTGATGCGAAAGCGTTGATGTTGTGAAACTGATTCCATCTCTCTTACAGACGTGTATAGTATGCAGCTGTCCAATGAACCTGCTGAGAGACTTGCCAAAATATTGACTTCGGGTCCGAATAACATGTTCGAGTTGGTTGGTTTTGTGTCTGGGGGTACTTGATAATTTTGTGTCTTTAGTGGTTGATTATCGAGTTCTTATACGTTTTCAAGGGTCTGAAGCAGTAGAAGGCGCTCTCAAACTCGGCAAGCAGGTTGGTGGGCACACTGCTTATAAGTACCTCCTTGCTCTGACTCATCTTTTTTTTTTTGAAATAGTATTTCGAAGAGATTGGTCAATCTCAGAGGAAAAACTTTATAGCCCGACAGCTTTCCTACCACGGTAACACTATAGCAACTTTTTCACCGGCTGAGCCCACCACACTCTACATCGAGTGGGATACGAAGGCATTCTCGACAAACAAACCTTTCATCATGTCTCTCCTGCTTATGCAAAACGATTCCAGCGGCCCAGTGAGACCGAAGAACAATACGTGGCGCGGCTCAAGAAAGAACTCGAAGATAAATTCATCGAACTTGGCCCAGACACAGTTATTGGCTGTGAGATAATGTATCAATCTTTCCTCGAACCCACCTAAAATGCCATTTCAGTCGTAGCTGAGCCGGTATCCGGAGCTACTTTGGGTTGTGTGCCCGCTCCCAAAGGTTATTTCAAGGCCATGAAGGAGGTTTGTGACAAGTACGGCGCTTTATTCATCTTAGACGAGGTCAGTCTCGAATTTTTGTTCCCAACCTTCAATAAAGTTCTAACACTTTTCAGGTTATGACTGGGATGGGCCGTAAGTGCCTAAGCACTTGCTCTTTCTTTGCAGCATGTTCATAGTGGTGACACAGGAATGGGAACGCAACACGCATGGGAGTCATTTGCTGACGGTGTGGCCGTGAGTGAACAAGGGATATCGTTGTATATTATGCAGTTGACATCGTAACCACAGCCCGATATTCAGGCCGTTGCGAAGGGTCTTGGCGGAGGGTAAGTCCATAAGCATACTGCAGCACCTATTTATGACTAATCTTAAAATTCCAAGATATGCTTCCATTGGCGCAGTCCTTATGTCCAAGAAAGTAGCCGACGGTATTCGAGGAAAATCAGGCATCTGGAAACATGGACATACATACCAGGTACGTGTATTTTTCATTGAGTTTTTAAATATCGACACTTAAACGGGACATTTTGGCAGTCACATCCTCTTGCGTGTGCCGCTTCCATAGCAGTTCAAGAAGTGATTGAATCAGAGAATCTACTCGCAAATTGTCGCAAGCAAGGCGCTTATCTTGGTTGGTTTCTTATAATCTAACTGATAGCTGATACAAACCACTGACCGACGGTTGTCCATGAACAGAGAAACTTTTGAACGAACGTCTTCGAGGAGCAAATGCTTTGGCTGCGCCTTACACGTTCGATATCAGAGGTGGTGGACTATTCTGGGGTGTCGAGTTTGACTTCGATTCCCCTGGCGCCAAAAAGGTGGACATGAAAGGAAAAGGTTTTGCGATGGAAGTCCAGGCGTGTGCACTAGAGAATAATATGGTCATCATGGGATTTACTGGAGCTTGTAGTATGGAAGCCGGCAAAGGTAATCATGTCATGTTGGCACCAGCATACAATATTACACAGGAAGAAGTGGAGAAGATCGTGGACGTGCTTGTCAAGAGCATAGAGCAAGTCCTGAAGGAGAACTTTGTATAGACCATTGTAGTTTTCTAAAAAAAAATTGTCTTAATCAAGATTTGGTTTAAATTTGTCCTCTGCAAACGCGTTGGCGTACTACTTTATGGTCTGTTGCAAAATCCATACGTTTATGGGACTTTTGGCTCTATTGAAATCACTGGGAAAACCGCTCCAGATCTCATCTGGAGTTTTTAATTTTCGGATCCCATCAAATGAATCCATGGAAGTGAAAATTCTGCATTCTGTACACCCTATTCAGGACCGCGATATCAAAACCTTCCAAGATCTCTACGCTAGTGCTTCCAGGAATGAAATGCTTGGGCCTTAGTCGCAGTGAGAAAAAGGCCAGATATTTGTGCGATGAAAGGGACTGGGCCATCAGTCCGCGTGGCTATTACAGGTGCCAGGTGTTGCCGAGTATGCCGAAGATGACTTACCAAATGAAGTTTGTACATAGCAGCTTCACAGTCACCAGCGCGAGTCGATTTTAGTAAGGACGAGTCCTTTTTAAAGTCGGCTTATGGTGTACCAGGAAGAATATGCTAACCCCTTTGCTCAATGAAGGAATCACATGTCATGATTCAAATGATGTTGGCAGTCCAGCGACTTCTAACGAGACCTACGTAAACTCCGGCCTCGTAATGAAACTACATTAGAGAAAAAGGCACTAATGAAAATGTTCTGTTCAAAATGACTCTATTAAAGTTGGGAAATCTAGACAAGCTGAGCACTAAGGTTGAAAGCTTCAAATCTCGACATCAGCGGCAAATAACAACAAAACCTGGAGTTCCCAGACCAGTGATCCATAAAGATACTTTCTCATGATCTGAAAGATAGTAGCTTCCCCACTGTATTTACCAAACTACTGATGCCAACGAGAACGGTGCGAGGGAAAAGAACGAGGAGAAATTCCCGATGCAGTGTTGTTAACTCCTCCAAACGGAGGGGTGTTAGCTGGGCAAATCGTTCCTTCCTCCGGCAAAGTCCCGTTGGTGAAATAGGCGGCAAGGTGCTGGAATGTGCAATTGGAGCTCGTAGTAAGTAGCGCTGAGTGCTGTTATAAAAAACAAACGCGTTCACGTCAGTATATACAGTTAAACTATATCTAAACATATGTTACGTACACCCACGGAATCTTGTTGAAGAAGAGCAGATCCAGGGAAAGCTGATCTGGTCTTCTTTGCACTGCAAAGAGTCTGACACGGTGCCCGCGAGAACATCAAGAAGACTTACCCAGACAAGGGAGTGATCGGATCTACAGACAAGATTTTGTGAATAGGTATTATTGTGAAAACCGCTTGAAACTTACCAATCGTGCTTCCCATGATTAGGAGGGGGAAGCTAGTATTTCCTCCCACAGGCCCTAGTGTGTCTAAAATTAACAGTGATTTTTATTGAAAATAGAATAAATCCCTACCATTGAAGCGACCTTCTGGACTGACCCTCCATCCACTAAGAGAAATAACATAATGAACTAAAAAGTATATGGAATCGACCGGGCTTACGAGCAAAAAGTCATTAGTTGAAGACCCTCCGTTCCAGCAAAGGTTGAATTGATGCTGGCCATATCCGACTGCAATTGGAGAACATCACGTTGAGGAGAATCAGCATCTGAGCATTCAATTGCAATCAAGGCCTCGGGTGTCCCAGCTGAGACCAACCCTCCACTGTAAAGGACAGTATAAACATGTAACAAGTTAAGAAAACGGGATCAAGTGACATACAGCAGTTGGAAAATTAAAGCTCCGTTTCCAGTGGCCAATTCTGCCAACCCTGCGGCCAACGCAGGGAAGAGGTCTTGTGTATGCAATAGCAAGAGAATGGTCCCCTTGAGAACATCATAGGTGATGACACCGAAGGTATTGCCAGAGACAACAGGAACGGGCTGTTTGCGCACAGAGTCATAGATGGCTTCAAGATTAGCTTCAATTTGTGATGGAGAGGAATCATAGAAAGCACAAGCATCAGGGCCAGCAGAATGACAGGTATCAAAAAATGTTTGCAAGGCTTTGTCGGCGTCCTCCACCATGAATCTCAAATCATCTGTGAAGAGGGGGGCTGAATAAATGAGTGAATTGGCGCCATGTCAACATACTGCTGAAATATCCCTCCATATCCACACAACCTAGATAAAAGTTGACATTGAGAGTGAACCTTGAGTAGACGAAGAGCTTCGTACCATCAAGAACTACACGACCAACTCGATCCTGCTTATCCGGGAAATATGACTTTAAACTTCTCCAGGATTAAAGTGAATGTGGAAAACATACCGGGAACATGGTAGAAAAAAGAGCACCCAGAGCAGTTCCATAACTTGAAAAAAAAGTCAGCCACACCTCGAGCGCTCTCCTATGGGGTCAATGTTCCTGAACGTACGACACGCCGTAGTACTGCAATTTCTCTTCCCCAAGCGCTTCAACCATGCCAAGCATGTCCCGAGCAACATTGTCCGTCGAGACAAAATTAAGGATATCACTGTCATCACGATTCTGGGCCAATTGCCCAAAAACTTGATACCTTGCCCAAGCCTCAGGTAAAGCTTCTTTGGTCGAGTTCAGATCAACCACGTCCTGAACAAACCAGGTAGACCTTTCCACTTCCGTTCTGAATACAGATATGTTGGGTGTGGAGTTATTGACACCTGAAAAATGCGAACTCGGATTAGTTGACCATAGTGTCAGGTTGGAACTGAACCTACCACGGGGATCAAATGAAATAATATCAAAATTGTTTCCAACGATGGATTGTAGCGATGATGCAGCGATTAAAGCAAAATCGACGCCGCTTCCTCCTGGACCACCCGGGTTGAGAAAGATGGGACCACCATACTGCGAAGCTTCAGCGGTCGCATTCAACTTGATGACAGCGATTGCGGCAGTGCCAGCATCCGGTGCGGAATAGTTCAGAGGGACCTGAGCAAGGACTCAATAATGATCCACAGTAGAGTCCATCTAAATCTGCATCGCATGCATACCTGAAAACGAGCACACTGAAATTGCGAATAACAGTCAACCCAAGATAGATTTGTGCTAGGCTCGATCTGTCGTATTGATAGATGATAGATGGTAGTCAGTACTGGCTATATTACTGATCATAGTAAATCAAACCTACTGTACTCCATTGAAAAGACTCTTGTGCAACTACAACCTTCAGAAGGGTGAGGAGGAGAAATGCTTGACTCTTGAAAAAATGAGACATGATGACTCTTGGGGACGAGATGTGTCTGGACAAGAGAAAGAAAAGAGGGCGCTCACTTGAGTCATCCGAGTTGCTGGCAGTTTTATAGTCCAAGTCGGCATTCAATGCGATTTTGAAAGAGGTGTAAAGTGTAAGCGTCATCGATTACGAACTTGTCGAGCTGTACTAGGATTTCATGTGCTAAGTATACAGTTAAGATTGGTGCGGAAGCAGTAAGACTTTGACGCATTCAATGAAATCCTTACCTCGAGCGCTGGTTATAGATATCGAATTTTTTTAGTCTACTTCATAACGGGTCACATAGCGGCCATTATGAACCGTGAGTATCTAAAAATGACCATTACGGTCCCACAAACGTTACTTTGACCGTTCCTCCAAAATTTGGAGCGCAGAATCATTTTTTGACTGTAAAAACTGTTCGTTAAAGTTGAAGTGGCTGTCTGAGCGAATCATGTAGGAGCCTAATGCAAAAGTTGAAGCGGATGTCCGTTATTTGTCTGTACATTGCCAAGTGACAGGTAGGTAGTTATTACGAGGCCTTCGCCCTCTAGGCAGAAAAGATATAGCAAAGACATCGGGGTTCGTGTGAGTTTGATTAACCCTGACTTGCCCAGCTTTTACCGGCTTTTACCGGCTTTTTTTCGGCTTGAAAAAGTAAACAAGGCGGGAAAAGCCGGGAAAAGCCGCGCAGGGTCAAAGTCACACGAATCCCGATGGATAGTCTTTGCCGCGTAAAAGGAAAAATTCATTGATTTTTACCAGTGGTAAAAATCAAATTCTATGTCAACTGAAGTTTCCTTGTCCGGTTAATAAACTCCTCCTCCTCCTACTCAAAAGTTGAACCCTTTCCTGCAACGCCTAGAGATGGCTCTTTGTCCTTCCAAAATTCGCTTCCTTCTATTTATCTAACCCTCGTAGTCATTTCGGTCAAAAGAACGTCACGGTAGATCATTTTCTTAGATAGTAGGACACAATTTCACCGAGTCAGGAGGACGGAGTCATCGATCGTATACGATACGGAATCTTCTTGGATTCTCGTATTCGCATGACTCGAGCCCATGGAAGGGAGAAATTTAAGAAGGCAGTCCCATGATGGCCACGTGATGAGAAATGACAGGGTTCTCAAACGTTTGCCTGCGACAGCCCTCGTTCTACGACTCCCACTAATGTCATTCCTCGCACTTCCACCCGAGATACTCGAACGAATTCTGGTCCAATCTATTCATAATGGATCGCCTGAGTCTATTTCAACCATTTCTCAAACTTGTAAAGGGTTGAAAGACCTGATCGATAACTCTTCCGACACTACGATTTGGAGGGAAGTTTACTTGTCGATACTAGATTCGCCTTTTGTCCCTCAGAAGGTTATAGCGAAGTTTTTGAAAAGAAAGGATATACCTGAAGAAGGGGAGTTTGATTGGAAAAAAAGAGTTGTTACTGTCATTTCGTTGCAAAAGCAGTTAAAGACGCTGGACCTTTCTGAGGTGCGTTTGCCTCCATATGTTTCTAGTATTGTTTCTCGTGTTAACACTCAATTATGCGCAGAATCTTGACGAATACATTTTCACGCTTTCGGAACTGGCAACTGCTCCGATTCCAGTATTCCCTGATCAGCCTTGTCGTCCATCTCTCAACCTTGATTGGTTAGACAAACTGCTTACGAATGGGTTTCCAAAACCGTTGGTTGATAGACTGATGGAGAAATCACATCACCCCACCCCTACCGTCGCCGCCGTCGCCAGTGCTAGTGACCTCGTGAAATGGGAGATCACCAACGTTGGACAACAGTTCTATCGGCTTGTCCTACAGACCGGCTTTTGGCCACACCAGGCAGTTACAACCCCAACAAATACCAATAATTATATCAGTCCAGACAAACAAGAGGAACTGACTCGCGTCGTCGCACGTCTCCGTGTCTACGATATACTCTATCCTTCCGCGTCCAAATGCTGGGGTCCGTTTCTTCCACGTCCAGCATCGTCGTCGTTGTCATCATCATCATCATCGTCATCCGTTCTTGATTCCTCTCAATCAAAAGAACCTCATTTGCTCGTTCCGGACTACCCTTTCCTCTCCGCTGCACGGATGGTGGTTGAAACGGATTTGAGAGAATCGCTGGAGGCTGATAATGATGGAGGCATGATGATCGTGTTTGATGGGGGACCTAAGGTGTGGCCTTTTTTTACGTATGAGTCTGCTGAGAGGGATGTGGATGAGTTTCTCGAAAAGGTAGATGGGGTTGATGTTGGGGATGATGATGATAGTGAAGGGAAGCGTGGTTTGAATGCGTTGAGGATGGGGTCGGCGCCAGGGTTTTGGGATGGGGAAGGGACGAAGGAGAGGTGGTTGGGTGTGGATGGAGGTAGTGAAATTGAAGAAGCGTTGGGAACGTCCGACCAACCTTATACAGAAGGATGGGACTGGGCGGGAGTAGAAGGGACTTGGACGTGCGTAATTCACTGTGTTTGTTTATACACAGTTGTACTGGGCAGCTGATGCGCTTTTTATTAGTCGTGCAACCTGTTCGATAGAGAATCCACAACTCCTTTGTACGTGATCCCACTGCTCATCGCACCTTCTCCATACCTTCTCCCCCCTCCCTCGAACTTGGAACAAATAGCTAAATATGACGTGCACGGTTTCAGATCAGTTCAACTATGATATGTTGGAGAATTGCCAAGTTTCCTCGATGAGATTGCGGATTACAGGTTATTCCCGGGTTCATCGGTCCGATTCTTCTTCTTCGATTACTGTACCACCTGAGCCTATGTCGTTGTCGGGACCATCCTCGACACCTAGGCCCTTTGTGTCTTCTGCTCTGCAAGAGACGGATAAAGTGCCTGACGCTCAGACTGAATCTGCATTTGTAAAGGAAGAGGAGAAGTATAAGGATGTAATGGACTCCTTGGTCTATGCTCTACCCGTCATTCACTTCTCTGACGAACAACCCGGTGTACAATCCGAACGAACAATTAGAGGGACAGCTAGTATGATAAGTGGTGGTAACGTTCGATGGAGTATGGTAAGTTACAATCCCTCCCCCACAAAAACCTTTTGTTATAGTTCCGTTTTTTTTTTCCGGTCGACTGCTCAATGCAAAAGTCCACCCTGTTCTGTTCTGTCTTTTTTGAACATTTTATAGATAAGCAGGGATAACCTCCAAGGACGCGATCGATGGGTTTTGGAAGCGGTGCAGATTGGTGGGATTGGATCTGGGCTTGGAGCGGTGGGAATGTGGACGGGTGTGAGGCATGAGAATGGGGATCTTGTTGGTAAGTATGCTTGCCATTCATTATTTATTATTAAAGCTTTTGGACGCATCTAACCCGTCGTCGATATGCAGGCCCGATGTGGATGTGGAGAGTCGCATGATTGATTGGTTCTAGTATTTAATATTTATGTCCAGGTGCGTACGTTTATGATGTTCAAATAGAGACGTGTATTCATCCCACTGTTCACGTTCACCGCAATCAATAGATGCATAATCAAATAAGGTTGTACAATAGCTTTAGTTCAGTAGCAGAAGTAGATTTAGCTGAACTGGAATCGTATATACACAATGCTTGTAACAAATGCTTATCAATCTCGACAATACTCGGTAGGAGATGAAACCTTGAGACGACATTGAAAGAAAGAAAAAGCTAAAGGAGGGCATTCTTCAGTGTAGTCTTGCCCGCGGTCCATCCCGTTATTGTTCTACCACAGCATTTATATCCCCGTGTAAATAGTCGAGAAAGGTTAGCTGCTGTGGACACCATGGAAGGGTTCATGACTTAGCACTTGAGAGAGACGATGTGAAACGCATTATACGGCTTTGTAATAGCCATACGGAACGATGGCCCACTCCCTTTCATTAAGGATAGCGTTCGAGATGGGCTTCGAGATCGTGACAGGAAGAAGAATCTAAAGGTATGGAGATCCGAATGTACCGGGAAGAGTACTGCGAAGAGTACAAGAGAACGCGTCAGGGCGTGGAGTGGCAAGCGAAGTCTGATCGGTGATGTTGGCTTACAAACGGTTGGCTTGTCCTTCCGAAGTTCGTGTCTTTCTACTTAACCTTTGTTGTCATTACGATCAAAGAACGTCGCGAGTGAGTCATTTTTTTTGGATTCAAAGCTCGCAATTCCTGAGCAGTGAGCCAAGAAGACGGACGAGCCACATTGGGTATACTTTATTATCTCAATTCTTTGGTACCAATTACACGGTTTACGGCGCCGGCCTCGTACTTGCCATGCGCAAGCAACGGCCATTTCCTTTGATGAGAAAGATCTTTCATACTTGATGTTTTGGCTCGGACTAACCAAAAAGAGAACTGTGTCGAAGACAGCAATTATCTCACTACGACACCGACTCCCTCATCTTAGCGCTGATCTGGGTTAGGCTCATTTGACCAGTCCCACTCCTCCACAAAGAGTCACTGTGACATTGCAATTCTTAATCGGTCTCATATATACCGCGTTAAAGCGACGACCCTCTTCTTTGCAGCTACGAGCTTGCGTTGCCCTCGAGAATGTCTACATGCTCAATCCTTACTTATCCTGGGCTCGCGGACATTGGCTATGCCGTACTACTAGGCACCCGGTCCGGCACAAAACTCAGTACCGGCATTATAGTGGGCCTCGTATCTGCCACGCGAAGCGATGGCCTTCTTTGATTCGACTCTGACCAAGCTGACGTCAAGTTGTTGGTGTACCTGTGCAATCGATTCCTGCATGAGAATTTAAGCTTCAACAAACAATTCCCATTGGCTCTCGACCTTACATCAAACAAAATAAGGTTCTAGCACCAAAAATAAGGTTTGGACGCTACAGGTCACGTTCAGATGGATACTTTTACTCAACCATCTTGCGAACTTCGTCTCGAAACAACCCAAAAGGCACGTGTTCCCTTGTACCAGTTCCCTCCTTGCTCCTCTGAATCACTACTTCTATAAACAGTCTATTCAGATATGCCTATGTTCTCTTCTCTCAGATCAAAGGCTCAAGGAAAGGGGAAGAAGAAAGAAATCCCCTCTGGATTCGATTGGAGTCATGCCAAAACAGCTTTGGACTTTACAGCTAACATAGCTGAAGGGACTGGCCTGACTCCTTTAAAGTCTGTGACTGGGACAGTGAAAAAGATTGTTGAAATTGCAGAGGTATGTTGATCAATATTTGATGTTGTTGAAGCTTTGAGAGCAATCAATGAAAATCCAATCATAATTAGACCATCAAGAAAAATAAGGAGTCTTGTGTCAACATAGCCAAATATAGTTTTGAGCTTATTGAGGACTTGAAAAAGACTCTAGAGGGCAAAGAAGAAGTTGACCAAACTCTTTTGGAAAGTCTTCAGAGACTTGAAAAGTATGTATATTAATGATATGATTTTAAAAAATTGATTGGTTGATTAAACTTTGTGTATTTAGGGAACTCAATCATGTCAAAGAAAAGTTGGATAACATTGCAGGCAGAAATTTAGGCAAAAAAATCATTTTTTCAGGGGCTGATAAAGAAGCAATAGCAGATTGTGAGAAAAGAATCAAACAGCAGCTTGAAAGGTTTAATGTGAGGTAAATTTTTGACCTAAATATTGTTATTATTTAACTGGATTTGTTTAGACTATTCTGAATGTTAATCTCCAGCACAAATTCACTAAAATTGAAAAAATGCATAACCAGCAAAAAATCACATCTGAGTAAGTTCTTTATGTAGTCAATTTGAGATATATATTGACAAGACTTGGCAGTCAACTTGAACAAGCCATTCCTGCTGTTCCAAGAATCTTTTTTGGGAGAGACCCTTTGATAAAGGAAGGGGCTGACTATGTTATCAATAATGCACAGGCATTTCTAGCAATTCTAGGTCCAGGAGGAATTGGTAAAACAGCTCTTGCCCAGAAAATCATTGAGGTGGAAGCCATAAAGGACAAGTTTGAGAAAAGATCCTACTTTATTCCTTGTGACATTCTGCCCAATGTAGCATCTTTGATTCTGGGAATGCTGCAATGCCTGAAAATACCAGCTCAGGAAGGCAAGAGTCAAACAGAAATGCTTAATGACTATTTACAACTTAATGCCAAACACACACTATTAGTCTTGGACAACTTTGAGACACTTTGGTACAGCAAAGAAGGTAGAGCTGGTATTCAAAATTTTCTGGAAAAATTATTCAATTTCAAACATGTGTCTATTCTTGTCACCATGCGAGGACCAGATGGTCCTGGAACTATTGAATGGTATAAGCTCGGAACAGAGTCAGGGATACCACCATTATCCATGGAGGCTGCTAGAAAGATGTTTCTTGCAATTTCTGGAAACAAATCTGGTCTATTAGAAAAAACAGAAGCTATTGATAAGCTGTTAAAAGAACTAGATTATGTACCATTGGCAATAAGGCTTATTGCACAAAGGGCAAGAACCAGCCAACTTGAATCTCTGCTTAGAATGTGGAAAGGTGGAAAGACCTCTATACTGAAAGAGGGAAAGGGGGACTTTACTCGGTCAACAAGTGTGGAGTGTTCAATTCAGCTCTCAGTGAACCTCCTTAGTGAAGCTGCACATGATTTACTGTCTGTAATCTCATTTCTTCCAAATGGGATACCTATGTGGGTAGATAATCTGAGAAAGATGTTGCCAAAATTTGAGAATTTGGATACATCAGTTGCAGAGCTTTTAGACTGCTCATTAGTATCAAGCCATGGAGGGGATATATATATGCTGGCTCCCACCAGGGAATATATACAAAAGAAACATCCTATTGAGTCTGGTGAAACAATGATATCATTGGAAACATTTTATGTTGAGTGGATAAGAGAAGTTGTTGATAATAAAAGGAACATGAATAAAGAATTGCAACTGCATATACTGAATATAACAAAAATCATAAATACAGAAATCAGAAAACTAGTCAAACAGGAACATATTGAAGTGATAGAAATTCTTGGTGAAGCATACAAGTTTGATGGCATTGTTGTTGAAGTTATTGATAACATTTTGGTGAATATTCAAGACATGAGTATAAATCAGAAAAATAATCTTCAGTTCATTAAAGTTGATATGTTGATATGGAATGCTCAATGGATGGAAGCAGAGGGTGAAGTTAAAAGGATTAGGAGGGGAAATGAATCAAATAATAAAAATAATACTGCACAATGGTTTCAAAGGCTAAGAAAATTTTTTGGGATGCAGGCCAGAGACAGTGGAGTGATGGCTGCTCAGTGTCTACAAAGACTTGGAAAGATCCATTGGATGCAGGACAAATACAGTGAAGCAGCTGAGATGTTTTCAAAGGCCAAGAGCCAATTTGAAGAGACTGGTCACCAGCTAGGAGCTGCCCAGTGTCTGAAAAGCCTTGGAAATATCCATCGAATGCAGAGCAGATACAGTAAAGCAACTGTGATGCTGTCAAATGCCAAGAGCCAGTTTGAAAAGATTGGTTCCCAGCTAGGAGCTGCCCAGTGTCTGCAAAGCCTTGGAGACATCCATTGGATGCAGGACAGATACAGTGAAGCAACTGAGATGCTGTCAAAGGCCAAGAGCCAGTTTGAA
>ML179325.1:0-63380 GCA_004369135.1 Dendrothele bispora CBS 962.96
GAGCTTACCATCAACTGATCGATCTGTTTCAATATCGCATCGTCATACGTTCCAAGCCCATCATGTTCCAAATCGTTCACCGCAGCGCTATTGCTCCCTTTTTGACCAGCAGTATGGCCAGAAACCCACGTTCTCAGGACTTTCATGCCCGCGGATTTCATGGCATCGAGGAGGGCATGCCTTTCGGTATCAGGGAGACCGTACGCGTAATAATTCTGCAATTAATCACAAACGAAATATGAGGGACAGAATATGATGGTCAGTCAACACGCAATAATAATTAAGAGAATATAGGATTCGGAATGAGCCAACGCACGTTTGCTCCAGCAAAACTGTTGGCTGCAGCGACTGTCCTGCCCAAGATTAAAGCTTGGACTGCGACAATCAAAATCTTGCTAAAATGCCTCATTTATGAGGTTCAAATTGGTTAACGTTGCAACTATGTGAAGGTTAGAGAAGAATTTAGGATTGTTAGTATGCAGTCTATGAACAGACACATATATAGGACATTCTAGTGACCAGTGCCACCTCATCAAACCGGTGTTTCCTAGCATTAAGCAGTCGAAGAAAGTTACACGAATAAAATAAGAATAAAAGAGAAGGGCAGAGTTGCCAGAAGATCTGCGAGTGCGTGGATCCCTATACTAGTATTTGTGACGTTGAACTCTCACTGTGCAAGCTACAGCTGATGACACTGGATGTACATGCTGCGACGACCCTTGCCATTCTTTGATCTGTACTTTGATCAAATGTTCGTTTTTGTCGACCTTCGCACCTTTAGTGGTTTTGATTTGATCATGCGGGATCTGTACACCTAAGTGCAGTCGCTTGCTTCCCGAAGAGCGTCTATTTCTCCACCAGGCTTGACCTACGTGGAACTCGAGTCCAAAGAAACGCGCCCGCTGGTACATGTGTATAACGGGATTTCTGCGAACAGGATTCGAGGGAGTTCAAAACAAAGCGACATACTATCATCCAATCCTTATTCTGCAAAATCAATCTTCAGTCTTCAAATCTAAATCTAAGGCGGATACATCAATTAATCAACGGCACTTACCTGCCCATGGACGATTATCGCATGGTTCCCAATTGTTCGTAGGTGACTTGAAAAAAACCCAACTTTTTAATAAACCTTGAAACATATAACGTATACGTACTTACATCGCCCGAAAACATATATCCTTACAGGAGACTCAAATGTCGGGCAACCGGTCCCCATTACCGATTTGCCCAGTTGCAGTGCCATTGATATATCGATGATTGATCCTCGTTGAGTAAAATTTAGAAACTTCCAAGTACGCACATAAGTATAGGTTCGTGTCCGACGGGTTTGCAATTGACACGCACGTCGCACATGTACATGTCTCGATATCTACCTCAACCACCAAACCCACCCCAATCTACATATCTGTTGATGAAAATGACAAGGTAACAGTTGTTTGAAGACGACACCACACGACACGTATGCATTCGCGCGCGGCAACGTCTAACGCAGTTTTGACCTCCGAGTCCTAATCAGGATAAATAAAAACTTCACTAACAGCGGGCACCCACAGCGGGCACCCACAGCGGGCACCCAGTATCGCCTTCAAATTGTCAATGCCGACAAAATTTCGATTTTCTAATGTACAATATATATGTATATATCTTTTTTTCGTTGCCTTTTTTCTCGTTAGATGTTACTTTATACGTAGGTGTAGTCGTAGAAGGTTGTAAGTATATATCTGTAGTTAAAAAAGTTGTAGCATGCCCGTCGTGAGTATATATACCCAGGGACGTGCGCATCCCAAGTTGAAAAGAACCCTGTATACACTACTCATCAATTACCCGACTCCAAAACTACTCATAGATGTGGAGGATAGTGAAGGAAGGATTATCAAAAAAACGGAGAAAGAAAAAACTTGTTGAAGGAGAGGAGGTGAGTCGATAACTAGGTGAGTAGAGTGTCAAGAAGAAATTGTAAAGTGCAGATGTGGAAACAAATACAGTAGGATGATCAGATGTAGTCGAGGCAATAGTGGACTGAAGGGTATGGAAAGGAGGAAGTTAAGGGTAACAAGAAAAAGGGGGTAATAGTAAAGGGGGTGTGCTGCAGCCCGCCTTTCGCATTTAGCAGATATCGTGTTTTCGGGATCTGTGTCAACAAGAGTACGTAGTAAAGGAGAAGGGGGATCACGGCAGCTTTCACCGAGAAAGCTGTTAAATCCCCCCTCTTCCTCGTACTCTTGCTGACCAAATACACCGTCTAGACCGGGATAGATTTGTCCTTGTTCTTGTTCTTCCTGTCTTGAGTTGCCCAACCTCAATACCCTCAGACCCTCGAGGACGTCAGCCTCGACACAACGACCGCCAACGCAATCAATAAACCCCATCTCCATTTGTCCCATACCAGTTGAGTCCAAGCCCCTGCTGCCCCGTTGGCATTCGATGTCTCTTCTGTCTTACGGGTTAGTTTATTGGGTTGAGAACTGGAATCATGGTGATTGCCAGTATTAGATGCGAAAGATGCAGCAGCTGCTGACGCATTTGATGCTAATAGCGGTACCTGGCCCGATGAAGTCGTCGGGAGCGGCGGTACAGGAGGCAGAAGGCACGATTTAGGGTCTGTCGTCTTGGAGTCGCCACCGGGTTGTTGCCCCATATTGGGTAAATCCCGAGACGATGGTGTACAATACTGCATGACAAAACGCAACGCGGGAGGAAAATCAGTTGATACGTATGAAGTTAGGAATTACCGTGGTCCAAAATGAACGCCGGTGTGGGGGGACCAGGGAGTAATCGCCACTTACGTCGGGAAATGCTTCCCTGAAGCGAGCCTGTTTAAGATTCCATTCATGACTCCGAGCAGCGAAGACACGCTTATGCGAGTCTGAAGAGGTCACAGATCCAGTCGTCATTTCGTCAGAAAGCATGAAAGAGAGTAAGCCGGTTAGTCTGTCAAGGGACCCAGGGTTAGTACCGTTGTCGCCGCTAGAAGAGATTTGAAGGACAAAGAATGGGCTGCTCACATCGTGGCGACACTCCATGCAGGATTCCACTGATAAGGTCCGGAATGGTGGTCAGCGGCTAACTTTACCAAGCACAATAACGAGCACTCACAGTCCCCGGATGAAAGTCTGACATCGAAAAGCAAATCTTCTTGTCCGGAGAGAATCGTCCTGAGGGTGTCAACATCTGTTTGGCCAAAGCTCCACAATGAGACGATAGCACAAATCTAGACAATAAAAACTGCGCACCTTGATGCCAGGCGGCTTAAACGGATACTCTGAGGGAAACATAAGAACGCCATGATACTCTCCGCCAGCAAAAGGTGAGTCGGGAGGCCCGCGCTAACAAAAGCAGCAGATTGAGGACTTGTGCACCAAGTACCAAACAGCAACGTTGACTCACAATGATGTAGTTCCCTGAAAACTTGTCATTAGCTAAACACTACAGGGAATTGAAAAATCCAGGAGCACTCACAATTCAGTATGTTCCTCTCGTCCGGGACCGCCCAGATGAATGGAGGCGGCTCTTTCTGCATCCCAGCATACTCCTTCGTCAACTGTGCATAGTTTGCTGAGTCATCTGGGTTTTTCGAGTAATAGAAACGAGACGTACACGCTTTTGAGCGGCCTTGCTTGCCATAGTGGGAGAAATCGGTAGATGAAAGGTTGAGAAAAGTGAAGGTCAAACAGTGGCCTTGGTGGTGGTTGGGAAGAAATGAAGTGACAGACTGGCTCGTGGGAATAGGATATAACGGTCACGGTGGCTCCCCAGCCTTTTACGTTGTACCTTTGTCTGATCCCTCAATCTCCCGAGTCCTGCAGAAGTAGTTCTCTTTATCTCTTCCTCAAGACGATCAATCAGACCGGTGACTAAAAAAAAACTTGCCTTACAATCCAACCATCTCCCATCTAATCCAAACCGTCAACCCACCTCAGTTCCCTGTGCGGGACTGTATGCAAAAATCATTTCACAACTGTATTCAGATGACCATTGCATTGCACGTTTTCTGTCGTCAGATCTATTTCTGCAATACTAAGTACCCCGTAGTTGAATCGTTTACAGTCAAGTTTATCACAGGCGAATATGTCTCAACGATGTTCAAAACGACCCTACAAATGGAAGATTCCATTATTAATCCATCATCTGGTTTCTCTGCCACCGCCTTGATTTTGTGATTGTTGGCTTGATTCTGGGACTACCGATGTAGAACAATAAGTTCTACTATAGGCAGTCTCTTTCCGTCCTTCCAAGATAGAGATCCCGCCATCTTCTGATACTTCGAACGAGAACTCGCTGTTTCCTCGTTCCATCGGCTACGCCGCTGCACCTTAAAAAGCTTAGACCTCCCGCGAGCTCATCGACGATTTTCAATATGGTCGTTGTCAATGTCGACTGTACACAGTCTCCTCGGACTGCGCTAATTTAGTATCGTCCGTAACTTGTGCACTTGTTCGGACACGAACTTGATTTCGCTATTCAAGATATCTGTTAAACTTTACTGTTTACATGCCATCTCCACGAGCATCAGACCACTGCAGGTGATGCCGGTTATATTCAAATTGTCGAATCTTATCGCATCACATGTTGCAACATTGTTCTCAGTACTAGGTATCTACATGTCAGTTCCTCTGGTGTCTCTGATGGATATTCCCTTGTCCTTCTGTCAATGTTGTCTTAACCGGTAACCTCGGGATGTTAGCTGACTACGATCTTCCGGCATTCAGATAAAAAAAAAACGAAGTGGTCACGACTACATACATCAAAACGGGGTACCTGTGGCCGTGATTCTGAACCTTAAACCCAAGTCATCACAAAGTCGACGTGTCATTTCAGTGTCAATCAAATGAGTCAGGTAGGTATCTATACCTCACATGGTTATACTTCACATGGTCACTACTACTACTAGGTTTGGACTCATAAGCCGGGTTACCCATTTCGCCGTTATTGATATATGACTCCCTGCAAGCTCGCAATCGAGCTACTCAGGAATTGTAGACATCAATGCTGATGTCAAGGTCCCTTGTCAAGCAAATTCCCTCGAGTCATCTCCAAGCTCCAGACATACCACTCATACGTCGTAGCCGCGTCAACCCCGGTCAAATCATACTTTCCCTCAAGGTCAAGATTGTCGATTGTCAATAAGTAGTCCAAAGTTTGTAAGTCACAGCACTTGCGGCATGATGATGATTTAAGCTCTAACCACCCATGCCTGATACAAGTATCACGAACTACTACACAATTTCGGATACCGGTCAAGTGTTTAAACACCCGACAGAGACGATCTCATCGTCCGTCTTGAACATGAATTACCGACACAACCCGAATCAAGCTGTGCCGTCACAACGATCATCGACAACAAAAGCACGTGTATTATTTTTGGTTTTGGAGGGCCACAGCTGCTAGGAACGCTGAAGTGCCAAACCTTTACAACACTGAATCTTCATATTCGTTAAATGTTTGATCATTAGCGTAGTTTAACGAAGAACTCCTCGCAATTCGAACGATGTTTTGAAGGGGAGATCTAACAGGAGATGGAGTAGCCAAGTAACTACTAGTAAGACAACCAATACACAGATCTAGAAGCTTCGAGTGGAGAACCGCAGCAATAATATGTATACGATGATCTGCATAACCTCTAGCTGAAATGTCTATGTATCCATTAGCGGAACGCTGCACTGCAAATCATCTCGTGCGGACATGCGCGGTGCCCAAATGAAATCTTTGTACTGTATTAGCTCTTGCGTGTTCAAGCTGAATACTGAATTGTGATGTGGCAGAGCACTTCGAGTCCGTAGTTAGAATATTGTTGAATGCATATGATTCCCGCTATTTCTGCTATAATATCAAACGATGCTCTCAAAGCTGTTTTCTAAATTCCCCCTTCTATACTGTGTACATTGTATCCAGGATCCTTCTTGCGTTGGACACCTAAAATAGCTCTACTGCTAGTTGAAAGCATGACTATATGTGTATCCACTGCTTCTTACCGTCACAGTTTAATACTCTACAATATCACTTCTTAGTACTCCAATGTGGCTCGTCTCGCCCGCAGATTCGTCGCAGAAGTTATCGGGCTGTGGGCGCTGAGTATAATCCAAGGCATGCTTCCTCGTCTCGTGTTTGGCGAATTCGTGACAGATTCTGTGAGAAGGTTCATCCGTCTCCTCCGACATCCCGAATGTACAAACATATGCCTTTTTCATCCAAGAAACACGATGATCATAGCTTGTGAAATCAACAGTGAAAACAGTGTACAGCTTTTGATCTTTGCTACTCGTGGTCAATGCTATCGACTTCAAACCGAGCCTCCTATGAGGTTGATAAGTCGAATGACGGCACATGGTACCATTCGGCACATCCTGCCTCAACCGACACGTGCTTGTCCTCACCTACAGTTTACAACACCGCCACTGCGGCTTTACTGAGCTTCTTTATTAGCGCGCCTGTGAGTTGCGCATCGTTTCGTTCAAAGAGAGACATGAGCAGATCATCATTTGGACAATTCAGCCAACGGCGCGACCAGATTAGTTGCGGGTGTTGGTCCGTCAGATTGCGCAAATGTATGGCATCCGCTTATACACTGATACAGACCATCCATGGAGCTCGGAACGAACACTCCGTAGCGGAGTGTACCGCGCTTGTACCTCAATGATTAGGAAGAAAGCCTTGATATCACGCGCGAGGGAACATTTTCAACACAACGAACATAGTTGTGCAAGTTATGACTGCGGTCCTGTTATTAACTAGTTGAAGCAGTAGTAAACCATTACAGAAATCAATGTAGAAATGAACCTCACTACAATGCTCATCGCCGCCCATGATCACCCCTCCTGTAGCCACCACCACCGCCACCACCTCTGCCCATAGCTCCACGTCCTCCGTCCTTGGGCCTCCTGCCCTCCTTCTTTTTGTCTCTTTCTTCCCTCGCCATCTGCCCTCTGACCCGAGGGTCAATGACCTGGTAATCCCGCTCAGCCTTCCGACTCTCCTCACCGTCGTCTTTGGGAAAGTGCAGCTCATGGCTCAAGAATCCAATATCGTTATCAATCTCTTCCCCGGGATCCTCCTCAGTCGGCAGCGCAGGTACGCTAGGTAGCCCGTCGTTGCTCTCCTCCCCGGGTTTGTTCTCTTCATCTCCATCCATGTCCTCGTCCCTGTCCATCCAGCTAGACTGCAATTTCCCCCTGAACATACTCATCATCTCCAACGTGTTCCCTTCATCTCTGTTCTTCCCCTTCTTGCCTTTCATTCCTCTACCTTTCTCATACTTTCTCAATTCCTCCTCCAAATACGATTTCTTTTGTTTCTTCTTGTTCCTTTCCTCATCACTATCCTCTTCTCCTGTTCTCTTCTTCTGCAACTTGCGAATCTCGCTTTCCATTTTCTCAATCTCGGCCTGCCTTGCTGTAAGTTGAGAAGATTGCTCGAGAGCATGCCGTGTGCGAATTTTGGACAGGTCAGCGGCTTCGTCAGACGCGGATTTCTTGTCTTTCTTCTTAGAGGACTTTTTCTCCTCAACGACTTCGCCGTCTTCGTCTTCGTCCTTGGATTTGGCTTTCGCTTTAGACTTCTCTTCACCTCGTCCCGGCCGACTGCTCGTTGCGGCATTGGTCACGAAGTCAGGTAATACCGCAACATTCGTCGACTCTGGTTCATCAATCACTGTTTCGGTAAGAAATGAAGAACTGATAAGAATATAAAGGAGATCATCCAAAAGAGAGAAACGTACAATCCGGCCGTACAATTGGCTTCTTTTTGAATACTACTGACTCCTCCTCCTCTTCGGCTCCTTCATCTGCACCAAAACTGAGGAGCTTAACGTTCCTGTAAGGTACACAGAAATATGAGCAACGGTCATAACAAATCGTGATAAAATGGAATAAAGATCGATAAATATTGATCCATGGACCAAAACCAAAACAAACTAGCAACAGGAATGAGAAAGGAGTGGTACTCACTTCTTCGCCCCTCGTCTCCTTTCCTCCTCTTCCCTTTCTTTCTTGGCTTCTTCTCTAGCCTTTTGCTGGGCACGTCTTTCAGCCGCTGTGATACGTGGGATGATATCCGGAAATGGGTTATCTATTATTCGGACGCCTTTGATCTTCGGGGGACTGGACCAAACCAGAAAGGTCATTTAGAGAATGAGATAAAGGCGAGAAGCATAACTCGGTTGACTCACTAAACAGGTCTCTCATTTTTGTCGATTTCTAGGTACGAGTGAGAAACGAAGGAGACTCAGAGGCAATTTGTGACTGACCCATTTCACCAATCTTCATCACGTCTTTGTAGCAGTTGAGGATAGTGGGTTAACGAAAGACAGTAAGTTTTTCGTTGAGAGAAGACAAGGCGGAAGGCAGCACAAGGAACCGCAAAGAGAAGCAACAAACGTAGGATCAGTATCCTGTTTTGTATGGATAGAAGTAACGATAGTGACTTACTGTAGACCGTATCACCAACTACGCGTCCAAAAAGTGTGTGTTTGCCGTGGAGCTCATCAGCACGGTCTAGAGTGGATCGCAAAAACACGATGAGGAATGACAGGTCAGTACATAGAAAAAAAAACAAAACGTACCCAATGTAATAAAAAATTGCGAGTCATTGGAGTTCTTGGTCCCATTGTTAGCCATGGCTACCAGACCGCGATGCGCGAACCTGAGACGCGGATGGATTTCATCCTCAAAAGGTTCTGAAGTAGGAGTAGAAAAATGGCGGTGAAAATGAGCATAACGACGTTACAATCTGGACAAATCATGGTTGCATATGAAGTCTGGGGAGAAAGGGATTCAAAGAAACATGACTGTAAAACATACCTCCATAGAATGACTCTCCTCCCGCCCCAGTTCCCGTCTTGTCACCCGTCTGCACCAAAAAGCCAGGTACTACTCTAAGAAAACGCGCGATGGTGCGTCCATGAAAGATAGCCATGAAATGAAGACTGCAGCGTACCGGTGAAATATCACCCCGTCATAGTACCCTAGCAGGATTGGAATAAGAATCAGAAGGATAAACAGACAAATGTAACTCACAATCCACTCACCCTCCATAGCCAACGCTAAAAAGTTCCGACATGTTCTTGGAGTTTCCTTTTCGTGCAGATAATAGAGAACCGTCAAGTCAGAGTATCGTATATACCCAGATACAGCAAAGTTAAGCAGGACACGCCAGAACACAAGTTTCGTCAGTATCCTCGGCGAATAACAATCCGAAAACGAGCAGACCTTGGACCAGAGCTCAATGTCAAATTCGCCAGCAGTCGTGTCGACGATAACGCGTCCATTTGTAGGCAATGCCATCGAAGCCTATGGTCAGAGATTGGAAGGAAAGCGAGGGAGCTTTTAGTTGGCGGTGTCAGTAACACGGCGGTCGCCGTGAGAGGGTCGTATTGTCCAAGTGCCAATGTTTGGACCGACAACAGCTTGCATAAAACCTCTCGCGCTCTGAGTAGATCTATGATCTATTCTTAAACTATCTTTTCTACTGGTTCAAAATACGAGGAAGACGATAATCTAAATACCAACTCCATCCATTCCCTTCGAGCTGGACTTCAATAAATCATTAAACATTTCTTGACCGCGGTTGGCTAGTGACCTTGACTCGGATACTTGTCCTCGCTCAACGTCAAACATGGATGCATCGAACCCGCTAAACCTGTATATGCTGGGCAACACCGGTGCAGGCGCTTGGTCTTTCAGAGTCCCTGCATTTGGGATAGTGGTAGCTTGGCTGACCAAAGACATCTCAATCATGTCGTCACTCTCGTCTATTCCGGCCGACTCTCGCGAAGCCCAAACTACCCCCCAAAGTTGTCAGCGTATAGCACAATATTCATGGTACAAGAAAAACGTACTCGTTGCGAACAGAATTCCGATGATTTCAATATTTGTACCAGAAATGCTAATCGCTGCTAGGGCGAAATAGCTGAGTCCTCGGGATACGAAAATGAGCTCTGCTATCACGAAAATAACCGGGAACACGAAGTTGGATGTGGCTATCGCAAAAAGCATACGGAGACGTCGAGTAAAGCCGGCTTTAGCCAGGTCAATATATCTTTTTTTATCCTTGCTACCAGAACTTTTGATTCACTTACATGTCCGTTTCAGCATCGACTTTGAGATCATCCGCTGGAGCAAATAAACAAATAAGAATGAACAGAGTCTGTCAACGCTAGTCTCAATACTGAAGTCCCGCTCACAACGGAAGATTGTGCTTACGCATTATCTCCCAACTGCAAAAACCACGCCGCCTTCGGCTCAGGCATAGTCGTCACCACTGTGTAAAGTCTCGATGGATCGTCAAGGAAAAAGTGTCGGCTCTTCTGGACATAGTCAATACCAAACGTTATGACTGCTGCGATTCTGCCCAGCTTGATCAAAGTCAACGGCCCAAATATCAATATTTTAGAAGGTGCTCCGGGTAGTCTGAGCAGGGGTACTAGTCGCAACAGTAGGATCAAATCCACGCATATGCTTGAGAAGAACGAGAAAAACGACAGTGCAAAGATGTACGGCTTCATTTCTCTTGTCAACCTAATGTTATCAGTGACGGTTCCCGTAAAGCTCTCGATCTAACGTTTTGTTTCCCTGTTAGTCAAGTCCGAGTATACATGGTCGCGTGCTTGACAATCAGGAACGTAGACTAACCAATAGATTCAAGAAGACGATTCCCAGGACTATCCCAAAACCGACGGCCACTACGCAAGAAGTGAAGAGAAATGTTTTGCGTTTTTCCGGATGGGACAAGTATAACAATGCCAAGAGAAGACAAAGTGATATTCCAAGCCACAGAGAAGAAATGATCACGATATAGAGAGATGGCAAGTTCTCTTTTACGAATTCACTTAGAGCCATTCATATAGTGTCTGCTATTTGCGGTGGGAGGTTGTCTAAGGGGTTGTCGACCGAGTCCATGGTGATTTAAAACTGAAAATGTGGGAGCTCCGACACAACTTTTATGCTGTATAAGAGATGGCGTTTGTTGCAGCGGATATATACATAATTGCCAATTTTGTTGTCCAGTCCACAGAACTGGAGGAACCAGGAAGCGCCAGAATGTCAGACACCTTACTATGGTGAATATGTATAACTGTCGAGGTCCCATCTGTCCGTTCTGATATGAAGAATAGCCATTTACTAGAAAGATTGCTGACGCTATCGGCGTCTGCTGGGTCTGACTTTTGCCAACCACGATATGCCCCATAAGGTATAACTCTCCTTCAAAACCGACAAGAGATTGAGACACTAACGCTACTTTTACTAATTAGTAAGGCTACTGTTCACTGAATCACCCTTGGCCTGATTCGGTCAAATCGTACACGGATTATCCGTTGTGATTAGCATTTCCTTAACGCACAAAGATCAGTACGCATCAGCAACGAGTGCCAAATATCGCACAGGTTGCGAGCAAGTTTGAACACATTTACAAAAACAGGTATGAGTCACTATCGTCGTAAGCACGGGTTCCTAACTGATGCAAACTCCGTATTACTCTCCTGTTCATCCGAGGGGTCGCTTCTCGGGTTTGAATCCGGACCAAATGTTTGCGACTGTGACGTTGACTTGAACCTGAATTATTATTATTATTCGAGCCTTAGGATTCACTTCACTAAATCAAGATTCGATTCAGAACTGAAAGGTTTATTTCCAACTATATCAAACTGGCTGACACCTAGTAATACCATACTATGACTCGGAAGAGCTACAAAACTGGGAATTCTACGAAGTTGAATATGATAGGAGCCTAAAGATATGCTATGATTTTATTCTACTCAGCTTTGATACTCAAGTCATCAGGATGATTTCGGTGCTGAAGTCCGACCGATCTCGTTTCGCCGACACTAAGAGCCCGACGTTTTTATGTCTGACGCCGACGTTGTAGAACCAGATGACTGAGTCGGGGCACTCCCGAAGACAATCTCATGCGTAACTTCCGAGGATACAATGCCATCATTCCAAATATTGTTCCTCAGCTGTGCAGACCATGGTTAAATTGGAAGGTAGGTCTATGTTCTGTGTAAGTACAATTCAGTTCTAGAAGGTTTCGTGTAGGCCACCCCGAATCAACGATCGGACATGAGTAGAGCGGGGTCGAATGGTACACTCGAAAGGCTTTGGACGGCTACATATCGTATTAGATAGCGAAATTGGAAGAGGTAAAGTCAACTTACACCACTAGCCCAGAAGAAAACCCTTCCTCAGGTTCAATCACGAATCCCTCATCATCGACTGATTTGACAATATCAAAACATGCAAGTATCGAAGCGATGGTCATCCAAATCGTCGATTCAGCTATATCCATGCCAGGACACTGACGTCTCCCGAAACCGAAAACCGTCTCTGGATGCTTGACGCGAGGATTAAGTTTGCCTTCTTTGGTCAAGAACCGTTCGGGATTATACAAGTGCGTATCTGGTCCGTAAACCGCCTCGTCGTATAACATGGCCCTTGAAATCGTTGAGTCTAAATCGAATCAATAACGAGACACTTCTCACCAGGCGTTTCCGATAACAGTAGAACCGGCAGGTATATGGTAGCCTCGGTATTCATCATCAGCCATGACACAGTGTGGAGCAGCTAAAATCTGTTTAGTGATATACGGAGAGAAGACTGTACCAGCACAAAACTTACCTAGTGGTGTAATCGGTCTCCATCGGAGAACTTCTTTCATCAAAGCATCGACGTATGGAATAGATTTCTGATCCCCGAAGTCCGGAAGTCGATCAGTTCCAATGGCATCATCTACTGCTTTTTGTCCTTTCTTCAAGATTTCAGGATTCTGTACCACGGCGAGGATGAAGTTCTCGATTACAGCCACCGTCTGATTCAACTAGTCAACAAGTGAAACGTGCGAAAAGCTGAACATGCATACCGTATCGCCTCCAGCTATTACATTCAAACGTAGTGAGTATATGGCCTCGATGAAATATGCTATTGCTCACTAACCAACATATATGGTAGCAAGAACATTCCTCAATACCCGTTCTTCCTGCGGTGCCTTCGGGTCATCTTCATCCATGGAGCTTAGTAGTCTAGAAGCAATAGAGGATTTAGCGGTTCCTTGGGCCTACAAAATGATAGGTTTGGTGAGTTGTAACTGAAGAGTTCCTTGAGCGTACCATGGATTCTTTGACGAATTTCATTGGGAGACTCTGCACAACTTCAGCGCACTCCCGCCACTGTTTCGCTTGCCTTTTGAAACGAGCGCCAGGAAACCAGTCCGGAATATACTTGAGTGCGGGAATTTGATTGACCAGGTAGGACGTATCGTCCGCTGCTCGGCCAACTGCATCAACAGACTTTTCGGATACATTCACGTAAGGATCATCCCGGGGTTGAACATCGATACCATAGGCAGTCGAAAGGATGATAGTTCCTACCATGCTATTATCGAAACCTGATCAGTAGCTGGTAAAGCTCTTTTGAAGAAAAAGACCTACTGCCGGAGGTGTGAAAGGTAGTCATCAGGACTTTCCAAGAACCTCAAGAGCACTTTTCTGATGGCTTCTAGCTGTCGAGGTCGGTAAAGTAGAGTTGCTGGAGGTTGGAGCTCCTTGTGAAAGAGCGTGCGATGTTCTTGCAGACACGATCATGTTAGATAGCTGACCAGATATGCTAGCATACTCGAACCTTTCCATGTATCTCCATAGGGCATGAACGCAATATGCCAATCAAATCCAGCTCTGTTAAAAGTGTGGATAATTCCGATAAGTAAGATAAACAGGGATACATAAAGAAAGCAGATACATCCAGTTCATTAACCATCGTCATACGAGGCCTATCGTCGTAAGTTGTCAGTATTACTATAGTGGATAAAAGGAAGGTCACTACAAACCTGTTCGAGTAAATGGAGGAGCGCTTGTCAAAAAGATCATCGGCGACCTCCAAAGAATTTACGACGACGATAGATGTTCCGCAGATGTTCAAGTATATGATATCAGAGTCTGGATGCCAAGTTTAATATTCGTGTTTGGAGGTTCATGCCTACTTACTGTACTTGCGGGACATATCTCTGTAGACGAGCCCTTCATTCCTTTGTGGGACATCAAGGAGATTACCAATGATTGGGTATCCACGAGGGCCTGGGGGTAAACGTTTTCGAGAAAAATTTGCAAGTCGATACAGAAAAGAGAGCAGAATAGTGACAGCCAAAGCTTTTGCGACGGAAAGAGGATCTGGGGAATAGTAACTCATGGCTGGGCCTTGAATAACCCTGGGAGCGCAGACTTTATAACATGTCCGGTTTATTACACGAAGTTCTAGGGTTTGAATTGCCTAGCGGCTTGGGTTCTTACGATGTGCGAATTTCGAAAAGGCCGCAGAAAAGATGAAAGAAATAGCTATCCAAGTGTTGTGCCAAGTGCCAGCCAATTGAACGCACCTAATATCAAAAAATGAGGCTGACGCATGTTATTGAACATACCTATGATTCTCCAGTGGTAAGAATTTAGAAATGAAAACGAAAGTCGGAACTAGCCGCACAAACTACAGCAGTCGTGGGAATGTTTAGTAAGATGACATTGCACTCCAGATGCCACCCCCGTTACGAGACTGAAGTTTAACGTTTAGTTCTTACTACATTATGTACGAGTACGGTATTCGGGGCTGATTTTTATAGCAGTTCCCGTGGGGGACCTTTGCTGTAACCTGAAGTCGCTGAGTGTGGTTGTGCCGAAATCGGTTATTCGGGAGCAGTCAGTGACAGCCGTTGTGAATCTTCTGGCTTCGTACTTGCCACGCTTGCGGCGACCTGAATCCTTCATTCTTTCTTCAAAACAACATGGTGAAAGAAATCGCAATGTAAAGAGATGGAAGGTAAGGCGGATGTAGCCGTTTGGATGTTGCTAATTATAAAACGCAATGTTGTGCACCTGCTTTCACGATATCGATCATAATGAGCGTTTCATACCTCCTCGCCATTCCTATCCTCATCATTGTCTACGAAGTATATGCTTCTCGTGTTCACCAAGCAAGATCACACTGTCCTCTTCCTCCTGGACCCAAGGGCGTTCCATTCCTCGGAAATATCTCATACGCTCTCGGTATTCAAAAGGCTAGCCATCAATGGGCGTATTACGCGGAACTCAGCAAGAAATATTGCTCCGATATTGTACATTTTGGCATTATAGGGGAACATGTTATTGTCTTAAACTCTGTCAAGGCTACAAACGAGATCTTGGAAAAGCGATCAGGTCTTTATTCAGATAGGGCCCGTACGTATTTTCATTTTTCGAATGATACAGTGAACATGACTAAAATTCACTGTCCTTCAGCGATGTATATGAGTAACCTAGTGGGGTACGTTTTTATTCTCCGTGCTAACAAAACATTCAGCTTACTATATCAAATTGAAGATGGGGCTGGAACTTTACTCGTATGATTCATTTCATATGTTTTTGATGATTACTGACAGAATTTGGATAAATTAGTTATGGGATATTCATCTAAGTGGAGGTTTGTGCGCAGTGCAGCGAGACATCACCACGTATATCTAACCAATTCGCCTTACAGACTACATCGCAGGACATTTCATCAAGATTTTAATCGCCAGGCAATTGCAACTTATGAGCCAATAATGCTTGATTCTTGTTCAGCTTTACTGAAGAAACTTGCACCCGAACAGTATGACTTGACGTTACAAACTCCCGAAATCGAGCACGAGAATCTGGACAGCTATATTCGGAGGTGAGTGTCAATCAGAATTTTATTTCTCATCTCTTTACGTACTGTTGACCCAAACTCTGTTTGGTTTCAGCCATGCAGGATTTGCAATTCTAAACGCTGTTTATGGGATGACGACTCAGGGAGAAATTGACGACTATGTTCATTTGGCTGGTTTGGCAGCGCCAAGTGTCGTTGAGACTTTCAATCATGGCAGTTTTCTTGTTGATTTTTTCCCATTGCTAAAATACGTACCTGGTAAGATTTTGATGCTGGATGGTTTCGTCAGATCGTTATTTGCTGAGTTGATCACAGCCTGGCTACCTGGTGGATCGTTCAAGAAAAAGGCTGCGGCTTGGGCTCCCACTGTATCAAATCTACGTAATGGTCCATGGGAGAAACTCAGAAACTCGATTGTGAGTCGGCTTCTTGGGTAAAAACATTACGAGTCTTATGATGCCAACCACAGATATCTGGAACAGCACCTAATTGCGTGGCTACAAAGAATTTCGAAAAGTTTAACGTGTCTCCTACACTTCAGGACGGACTACATACGAATATTGGATCAGAAGCTAATATGGAAGAAGTCATCAAGAACACTACTGGCATTGCGTACTTTGGTGAGATTTTTCTTCATTTAGATTTTGAATAGTTCTGAAACGAATCACTCGGAATGGCTCGCAAAGCTGGATCTGATACGGCAAGTACTACATATCTTGAGAGTCTGCTATATTAGAATTACCATTTCACTTTCAGACTGTCGCTCTACTCATGTCATCACTACTTGTCTTATCACACCACCCAGAGGTGCAGAAGAAAGCGCAGAAGGAGCTAGATTCAGTCATTGGCCGGCATCGGCTTCCTGATTTTAGTGATCAAAAGAGTCTTCCTTATATAGATGCAATTCTCAAGGAGGTTCAAAGAATGTATCCTGTGACTCCTCTCCGGGGTAAGCTTCGAAACATTTTATTTATTTACTGTGGCGATTATTTATGTGATTTTATTTAATTCAGCGGTGCCCCATCGTTCGACTTCTAATGATATTTACGATGGCTATTTCATACCTAAAGGTTACATAGATATGTTCTGACTCGGATGTAACTCTTAACTTAATAATCCTTACGCTTCTAGGATCAGTGATAATCGGGAATGCCTGGTGAGAAATTCCTTCAATATGATATTATTATCATTGTTTCTGACTCCATGCCATTCTTTAGGGCAATTCTTCATGATCCAAAGGTTTATTTTGACCCACTTCGGTTCAATCCTGATCGCTTTATGGAAAAAGATTCAAACATGCCTCCTAACCCTGAGTTGTATGCTTTTGGTTTTGGTAGAAGGTGAGCTAGTGAACTTGCTAACCTTCAGTGACCTTGGCTTTCATTAGAACATGCTAATTTTCATTTCACAGGGTGTGTCCCGGTAGACACTTTGCTCTTCAAGCAGCATGGATTGTTTTAGCCTCTGTGTTGGCTACTTGCAATATCATGAGATCGCGAGATGACGATCTGAGAAAGAAAATTGATCCATGGAAAGACTTCAATGATGGGGTTATTGTGTGAGTAAATTATTTGTTACTCGGCATACGTTCAGGCGTATGAATTTCAAAATGTTTGACTAGACACCCGAAACCCTTCAAATGTCGCATTGTCCCCCGTTCTCTTGATGCTTTGAACCTCATGAATATGGGCCATTCAATTCCCCTATTTAAATGAGTAATTACCATTATGTAAAAAAACCCTTGCGTATTAGTTTTTCCTTCTTTTTTGCGTGTATGTAAAAAATTTTTGTACACTTCCAATCGAGCTTGGGAGTACTATTGTAATTTGAATGGGAGGTGAATCGATGATATGCTGTTCCGTTTGCACAAAATATACTTCCGGTTTCATTCCCGTTCTCATTCATTTAATGCAGGTCCTGGACGTACCACGCGGACTCACATGCAAAGCACATTCCCGTTCAGGTAGTAGGACGTGAGTATTCAACATTGAAAATCTGATACCTAATAATATCGTACTATGAAGAGCTACAAAACTGGGAAGTTGAACGTTCTATAAAGAGGAGCCGCAAGCTTGAATATGTTATAATCTTATTCTACTCAGCTTTGACACCCAAGTCATCAGAGTGCTGAAATCCGACCGATTTCGTTCTGCCGACACTAAGAGTCTGACTACTGCGTCCGTTTTCTATGTCTGACGTCGACGCTGTCGAACCAGACTGAGTCGGGGCACTCCCGAAGACAATCTCATGCGTAACTTCCGAGGATTCGATGCCATCATTCCAATTGTCCCTCAGCTGTGCAGACCAAACTGTGAACATGGCATAGTCAAATTTTTTGAATGCAGACAAAAAATATTCGCTCACTTGTAGCGAACAACACCCCGATGACTTCAATATTCACACCGGAAACGTTCAAACAAGCGATAGGCAGATAACTGATGTCTCGACTTATGAAGATAAGTTGCACTATCACAAAAATCACTGGGAACACGAAGTTGGAGATTGCAAGGATGAATAGAGTATGCAATCGTTTGATGTAGGGAGCTAGAAACAAAATGAGCTGTGTGTTTGGCATGATGTTGAGAAATCTGATGAAATCTGTTCACTCACTGTTCTTTCCTAGACTCAGAGAAAGAGACTGAATTTTATGCAACTTGTACAGGAACAGGAACGAGCAAATCCTGGATCAATGATTAGTGAGCCCATCGGATCTCAAGAGACCGACTCTGAAACGACGTACGCATTATCCATCAACTGTAAAGACCACACGGCCTTGGGTTCGGGCAATTTCGTAGCCGCGGGATAGAGCTCCTGTGGATGCTCTGGTGAAACTGTTCGACTAAAGCTAATGAAGTGAAAGACGGCAGCAATAACTGTACCAATTCTGGCCAGTTTCACTATCAGCAATGGTCCGAAAACCGCAACGACTGATTTACGAGGCATTCGTGCTGGTGGAAACACTGCTACGATGCGAAGTAAAAGAATAGAGTCTACGAAGATGCTCGAGAAATAGGAGAAGAAAGATAGCGCGAAGATGTATGGCTTTATGAACTCGGTGGTCGCTCCTACTGCCTTGACGAAGGATTGAACCTATAACCTTGACCGTGAGAATCCATCCTTACATCAACTGGCTGATCAACGTCAATACGCTCACCAGCAATTTTAGGAACAGAATGGAAGGGACAGTGCCAAATCCAATTGCGACCACGCTGAACCAAAAGAGCGGAGTTCGACGTGATTTTTGATTGGATGAATAAACCAGAGCCACGAACAAAGAGAAGGATACCCCTAGCCAGAGAGACGAAGCAATCATGATATATACAGGGTGTAAGCTCTCCTTTATAAACGCAGAAAGAGCTAATTGGATGATGCTTTGTAGCTGTGGGGGTAGGCTGCTGAGGGGGTTACTAGTTGAATCCATGAGGGAATGGGAAGGAGACTTTGAAGTGAGATATAGGCAAGACGTTTCTTGTATTATAGCAAGGGTTTAATACAGTCTCTGAAGTTCGATGTCAAACATTGACTGATATGTCGCCTTATTTTTGGACTTGCGTGTCCCTTCGGAATCATTTACCGTGAACACATGATATCGACGCCTGTCATCATTCAACTCAAATCTCGTAGCTAACGTGAATCAGCCCTTTAAACAGTAATGTGTTCTTATATAAGTATACATCTAGGCCTGCGAGGTACAATACATAGCATTTTCGGTGTCAATTGGCCGCACTAGTTCAGTGAACTTGACAAAAGAGCAATAAATATATTCATAAACTAGCAAGCAAAGAAGAAAATTGTTGTGCTATTTGGTGTAATCTACACTTCTGGGGCTGACGAGATCTCGCTAGCTGCAGCGACACTACCATCCCGTTTACTCATACTGAGCCCAGATAACTCAATCGGTACCGAGTGGGTATTATCGCTCGCAATTATTGCTGTCTGCCTAGTCACGGAAATGTCAATCACCCTACTTTCCCTCCTGCCGCTGCTGGCACTTCTACCACTGCCGCCCGTGTCAATCTTGGAGTCGGTGCTGACTCCTCCGTTTGATCTAATAGAGGCCCAGACTGTGGCGTGTCAATCATTATTTGAGGATCTGTTAAACGAACACAGAGACGTACTCGTGGCAAACAGTATTCCGATGATTTCAATGTTAGTCCCAGAGATGTTAATCGCAGCCAGAGCGAAGTAGCTAAGCTTTCGTGTTACGAGAATCAATTCTATGACGACAAATATGACCGGGAAAACAAAGTTGGATACAGCGATCACGAATAGCGCACGGAGGCGTTGTACGTAGCCAGCTGTTGTAACGACCAAGGTTGAGTGGCTCTGCCACAAATTCCGAAGAAAAATATGGCTTACAAGTGTTTCTCAGCATCTTGGAAATGGTCCGTTGCAGTAGAAATACAAACAAAAAGGAGCAGAGTCTTGAGTTTTTAATGTCTTTAATTAGCAAAAGATATGGAGAAAAGACGGAATGCTCACTTACGCGTTATCAGCCAACTGCAGGCACCACGCAACCTTCGGTTCGGTCATATGCAAAACCGGTATGTGCAAATCTGCGGGTCACCCCTCCGGGCCACCTGCAGGCCACCTGCATGACAGCAGACCACCTGCGGGCCACCCGTTATTTGATTAATATACTTCCCCCTATTTATCTCACTGTATTTTAGTGTACATAATGTTTATTGAGTACCGTAGAATTAATAAATTGAGCGATATATTTTTCGTCCATGTAAAGACTCAAAAAACAGTGAGATGAACTCGCTGAGTCCGGCAAACAATCATTTCCCACGGAAATTTAAACTTTCTTGTATCAGCTATGAGAATTGATGTTTTTGCCTTAATTTCACACTCAATATTGTTCTCGACTCCCGGTTATTATTTGAAGTGATGGGTTGGCTCGTAGGTTGAATATTTGGATGTGATAACAAGATATTTACAATTTTTAACATAGAATCAGCTACAGCACAATCTCAAACATGGTGCCCAGTCATTACTGGCAGTCCTGGACTGAAAATGAAACGGATCTGGATACTACATGTGTCCAGATCCCAAGTTATCATGGTGGTGAGTTTTCTTACTACCTTTTCATTAAAAGTTTTGAATAATCTCACTCCTTTGCCCACAAGATCTCACAGCGGAAGAAGAAAACCAGGTTGCAGACCAACTGATGAGTGATCCAAACAGTCCTAAGGAGCCTGATCAGGGAGTCAAAGAAGGTATTTAAAGAGATTTTACAACTTGAAGCAGATTTGATGAAATTGTATTCATAAAAATATTCAGTACCATTACATGAGTTGCATGACCATGTGCCTGTATATCAACAAGGTATGAGAGGGTCAGGCTTCAGGGCTGTGAAATGCTTTGAGCATTCTGAGTTTGAAGAGATATTTAACTCCAACAGAGAAATGACTCTTGATGGATATGGGGCATTTTCTTGTGTGCTAGGGCTCAGACAATTTTATCTTCTTAAAAGTGCTTGTGGTTCCATATTCTTCAAGCATCATGGAAAATTTGAGTATATGATACATCACCTGAGGATCATATCCATACTTCCCAACCATGGGAGGGATCTCCTTACTCCAATATCTTCAGGGTGATTATTCTATAAATTTCCGTAGGCTTGTAAACGGATGGATTTAATTTTAATCATGTTCTCTGTCCTTTAGGTCATAGGATTCTGGATTACTTATGGATCTAAACATGTCCATGACCATTATTCAGTCTTTGAGAAATGGGACATCTGTTGTTGTGCAGAGTTTAGTATGAATCAAAAGTATTTTCTATGCTACATCTACTTAAATTTCACAAAGTACCAACTCAGTGATGATGACAAAACCAAAAGTGGTGTCTACATCATGGCAATCATTTTTATTTTAGTGAATGAAAAATATGACACAATTGAGGAGATCAGTGAAGTGATACTTCTTGATATGCTTCCCCTAGTCTGTGCAGAGATCATGACTGCATTCATGGATCACTCCATCCAAGTTCCACCACTGGAAGAATCTGAAACTCAGGTTAGCCACCATAATGTGTAAGTTTTCTACCCTGACTCTGTTGGGCTACCATTGTTGAAGTCTTTTGTTTAATTTTGAGTGAAATCTATCAGAGGCTACAAGAAAAAGTCAAAGGTTGCAACAAAAATCTGGAGTTCAGAGGTAAGTCTGACCACTAAAATACTACAAATACACTGATGACTTCTCTTCTATGACAACAGGAAGGAGTTGGATGAGAACATAGAAACATTCAAGTGGAGCAAAGGTTTATATTATTGGCAAGAAATAAATGAAGAGTGAAGTTGTTCACTCTAATTTACATTGTCTTGACTGCTCAGAGATTATTGATAACAAAGTTGAACATGTATTCCATATACCCATCACTCCATAGTCAGGATTTTGATTTTATAGTACACTTATTCAAGTTGTTAGTATTGAGAAGACTGAAGGTGAAACTGGCCCATACTCACACTTACAAGTAGGAGTCTGATTCTTGGCTAGATATACTCACAGCTACTTACCTGAAAATTACAGTTTTTAAATACAGATGAACCTTCTATTTTTTGTTTAAAAGCAGTATATGCAAGTAGTTTTGTGTCCACAGAAAGGTCTGGTCAGAGTCAAGATAATAAATAACATCATATATAATTTCCTTTTGTACTGGTGTTCTACAAGCCACTGGAGAACCTAGAATAGAGTTTACAAGCTCATTGAAAGATTCCCTATCCTAATTGTGACACAGATTTCTGGTCAGGGATCTGGACAAAATTTTTCGAACGTCGAGGTCTGCAGACAACTTTTGCATGAGGCCATAAAAAAAATACGGACAATAATGGTCAAAATGGCCAAATTCCATGCCAAAGGTTTGTAGAAACTAGTGGGGATCCTATGTGCACCCAATCACCAGGCACGTAGGTGGTCTGCAGGTGGTCTGCAGGTGGCCCGTAGGTGGCCCGCAGGTTGATCTGCAGGTTCACGTGACCTGCAGACCTGCGGGCCAGTCACGTGAACCTGCAGATCAACCTGCAGGCCACCTACCGATCTGCAGGTCGGTCTTTGTCCCCTGTATCGGTAATTCAAATTTCCACTTCAAGAAAAATTAACTTTCGGGTGCTAGCATCACCTGAGGCTTGAGTAGTAGCTTCAAGAAATATTTTATAGCCTGTATTACTGTACTATTTCGAAGTAATGTTCATTAATTTAGCGAGAAATTTCTCAAAATAAAATCTAAAACTAGGTAAAAATTTAAAACACGGCTCGATTTCTCTTTACTGCGACTGTGACTGAACAATACTGTGATTGTACACTATAATTATCATCAAGTATAGTACCGGTAGTATCGACCAGTAGGTGCACAGCCACTGGCCCGCAGGTTTGCACAGCCACTGATCTGCAGGTCTGCAGGGCGACCCGCAGAATTCATGCCACCGTATGCAAAACCACTGTATAGAGCTGTGTAGGATCGTCTGGCGGCAGAGTTTTGCTCTTCTTGGTGTAATTGAATACAAATAAGCTGACTACGGCAATCCTACCCAGCTTGAGCAGGAACAATGGTCCCAGTACTGCTGTCTTGTTGGGCGCTCCAGACGAATGAGTAGAATCAGATCGACACAGATGCTGGACCAGAAGGAAAAAAAGGAAAGAGAAAACAGGTATGGCTTCATTTTTTCAGCAAGGTTGGCATTGTCGGTCACTGTTGCTGTGAAACTTTTGATCTGGGGTCATTGATTGGAGTGAATGAGTGAAAGTACAGTGGATGTGGCTTACACCGTGACAAGGTAGCCAGAATGAGATGAGTGTACTCACCAATAAGTTCAGGACTAGGATACCCGGGACCGTTCCAAAACCGACAGCGATTACACAAGAGATAAATAACAAGGTCTTTCGCTTTCCGGGATCGGACGAATAAAGTAGAGACATGAAAAGACAAAATGATACCCCCAACCACAAAGAAGAAAGAATAATAAGGTAGATCGACGGTAGGTTGAGTTCGATAAAAGTGTTAAGGGCCAACTGTATGATCTCTGCGAGCTGTGGCGGGAGACTTGCAAGAGGATTGTCAGTCGAATCCATGGAAGTTGAAGTTGAGGGTAAGATAAGAGGGTAATGACGGAGAGAAAACGAATGAACAGCCCTTTCAATATGCCACTGGGAGTCAATCTTAGTGACCAATCGCTGTAATTTTTGAGGGGTGCTAGCCACTTTTTCCCGCCCCATAAGTGATTCTCGACTCCCATCAATCCTTCTGGATCGATGAACAGCCATTCCCGAATGAAAATATTTCTAGAACTGTTGGCGTGTGTTGCATCATGATTCATTCAAATGAGTCCTGAGACGAAGAAAGTTTCTTGTAACTGAGATAGATTAGTAGAGATGGGCCTGGGTTTTTATCGGATAATGATTAATCAATTTCAGTTTTCTTCCTCGGGTTGGCATTAATGGGCCCGAAGAATGGCCATGTGCAGGAACAAGAAGCTTCCCCAAAGATTTGACAGAATCAAGCTGAGACTTGTGGCTTCTATACTTGAATTGCGTATGTATAGATGAAAGAAACTCCATCCATAGAGCTCCAAGTGACCACAGTGCGCCACTGGAGATAGAAACCATCATGATTAAGTCCACTACAACGGTGATTAGCGCCCAATTGTAAATGATAGAAGTTCCTAAACCTGAAGCTGAAGGTACACGGTCAAATTGGTAGATTCGGGGTGCGGACTTCTACCAGACTCGAGGAACGTTCCATCCAAATTCTGGTGAATCACCTGATAGGGTCGAACAAGTTTCATGGCCGATGCCCGAGGCTTCGAGAAGTTGAGAACACACCTGTGCCTCAAGATGCGCGAAACCTTAGTTCAAGTTGAGTACTGAGATTTTGAAAAATTTGACAAACCGTCTTTAGACAGGCTGAACTGGTCAATCGGTCGAGGATCGACGGATGGCAGGCGATAAGGCTGAGATAAGATAAGATTAGATCCCCGAAAACTTGGATCAGCGATATGATCCTACTTAGTACTCAGGCTTTGGGTTAAGTCCCTCATAAGTACGTACATATATGCATTCTGCATCTGTCTGTAGTTTGGTTAGTATCAGTTCACAGATCTAAAAAGAGCTGGGCTTGTCAGAGCGTTGCAATAAGTCTATACTCATTCTCACTTCGTTTCTCAAGAGCGTCTCCGAATGACTCTGCTCTTGATCGACATCGATCATTACGCAGATTATTTGTGGAGAGATCATGACTATTATGTACCATGCACTCAGTCTCTTCTACCGAGTGTTACTTTCCACGAGCGCTGATCCCATTGCTATTCATCAGTTTCATCTGTCTTGATATATATGTACGCAGAGAATCAGAATTCCCTTGTCGGTATTTTCCATCTGGCCGGTTGGATTCAAGAACGTAAGTCGCTCGTCTGATCTATGAAACGTCGGACCAGTCGTCTCTATCGCTCCAATACGTCAACTCCCTAAGCCACCCTGAAGCCACCCTAGGAGGTGTGAATCTTCGGAGTGAATGCATAATGAAGCAATACTGCAGTAAGTCCTTGATTTACCGCTGTATCATCCTTGCATCCGGATCAACCGACTCCGACTATTCCTCTGCTTAACCGTGAAGAACAGGCTATCGATTCATGATCACCGAGCTAGCTATGAAACGTCGTTCCGTCTAAAGCATATAGTCAATGCAACAGCGAGCTTCACAAATGAGCTACGTCACACTTATCCGAGCTAATGTCTTGTGTAGGCTCAAGTTTTTTGCAAGGTATCGCGTAAGGAATGTAACAATTATGTGGTAAATTATGCCTCTACTACTATTAAGCCAGCTTTGCTTAATTTCTCTCCCCCTCAGCCGGAACCCTTTGAACCCTTACAGAGTGGTAGGTTTGTAATCATCAGAATCCCCGGCTAACTCCTTTTGTCTCTCTAAATTGGGAGTACTCGCCGTTTGATCATCATATACTTCGTTATCGGCATGCGTGTATGTCGCCATCTGTCGGGTGAACAAAATTTAGAGACAGAAAACATATAAACCAATGGAGAAAAAAAATTACCTCAACGCGGACTCCGATTCTGTTAGTATTAAACACTGCTGCCGAGACAGCCGGAGTGGCGGTTAAGACGGGGCTTGAATAAGCAATATCAGGACCATTAAATCAAGTCTAGCTTTGTGAAGATCGAACTTACTAAGGTGTGTCCCCACTGTTGCTGGTGTAATTGTGCATACTTCTGATTACCCTGCCAGCAGCGATGGTAGAAAAGGTGATAGCAGGGATGCTAGAGTGCGAGGTATATCAGTCTTGATCAGCAGAGCGGAGAAAAAAATGAGAGTAATAGGACGTACTTTGCGATGATAGACATTATAGGATTGAGGTTAAGTAAAGAGAAAACCTACGAGATCATTTTTTTCAGATCAAATCCACAAATCAAGCCAGACAGGTACGCACCACTGCAACGATGTTTCCGATAATTCTATGAAGAGTATGCTGTCAGAATCGATTGGATAGCCTTCAGAGTTTGGATGAACTTACGCAACAAGGAAAAAAAATAAACCATCAATAAAAAGCAATTTTAGGAGGCCACTCCGACTTCCCGTCTTCGGGAAGGTCAGCTTGTATCCAGTCAAGACAAGTGTCACGAAAACCACAACTGCGGTACATATGTACATCGCAGCAAAGATGGTGGTTTCAATGGACACCATAGTACACCCGGTACGGGGCACGAATGCAGCTTTAACGTTGAACATGGAACGAATGATTATGCCAAATTGACCTGCGATAAGTAGTCCGAGACCGAGAATAATATATTGGTCCTGATTCCATATAGACCCACTTTTTGAAAAGAAAGAACATAGTAAGGGTGAAGGTCAAGATGGATGTAGAACACACACTAACGTGTGAATTGCAAAGTTGATTGTCGCTACACCGAGAGCAGAATTCCCGATAACTTGTAACACTTGATAGAGGGCTTGACAATTTACTGGGCTGTTTTTCAGGTGGTAAATCTCAGTGACAGTGAACAGACTCAGCGTGTACATACTCTCTGACGTCGAGGGCAATAATATAGCCTATAAGGGTTATAAGCATTGCATACCGGCCATAGAAGTACAATATCTATAACGTTTTAACAAAGGTTTAGATTAAAGTAGGCATGAGGTAGCTCACTAGTGACCAGCGAAATCTTTTCTGTCTCGTGATAAACATCCAATCAAAGTCAAACGTGGTGAAGAACTCCCATCTGAGGCGAAGGCGAAGAATGTAAGTGGGTAGCCTCGAGGAGGATGCGGTTTGACAAACAGGTAGATTCCTAGAATGACATGAAGGAACTTGTCGAACGATACTACAACGCTCATTAAATAAAACTGAATGAAAGTGATCATTAGAATGTACTCACGAGTATTGTCAGCCAATGTAACTGGAGATTGCCAATAAACCATCGCGCTAGGTTTTAAGAGTGAAGGAGAGGAGGAGAGAATAAACCAGAACGACGGGGGTTTTACAGGGCTGATATTTCAGTTCGGATCAAGAATGATCATGAAGGGTTGCATCTAGTAATGCCTTCTTTCATACAGGTTTGTATCATTGTATCATTTGAATGACCCTACGTTTCAAAACAAAGATATCATACACTGACTCATGATCAAGGTCCTGAAAGGCCGGAGCTAATCAGTATTATGATGAAGGGCCGCAGTTACTATTGCATAAAGACGCTCAAGAGTATTCACGATAGGCGATTCCGTGACTCCTCCCCCGAGCGCTGTTTCCTAGTGTCCTTCAGTATGACTGTGACGAACGGTCAAGTTTTAAATGTCGTAAAAAGTAGAATCTAGTAAGTACTCGAGTATTCTTGTGACACTCCACTGGTAACGGAATTAAAAATTTCTCAAGACACCTTGCTCAGCGCTCAAGAATAATTCAAGCCAAACGGGGATGACTTTATGGGACGTCTATTTTGTAGTATTTGCAACCCACTATCGCACCGGACCCTCCGAATGGCCTTGTCCCCCTTAACATCAATACTCTTCATTGGCGCTTCTTTATTCACTCATACTTCCGCACTGTATAAAGGAGCCGACCAAAAGAGCCCAGTGTGCTGTCAGTTATTGTATTCTCCCGTCTCTCAAAATACTTCATGATAACATCCAATGATGGCCTTCTGGAGTCACGAACTCTAAAGGCTGAAGCAAACAAGAAGTACCTCGAATGGGCATCTTGGATTCCCAATACGGGATAAAGGCTGAAAGAGATGGAGGTGATACTTCTCCTGTATTGAAATTCTAGTATCTTTTTCTCTCACCTTCGTCAAATTACTCTGGAGACGATGCATTGATGCACGTGTTGCAGGCATATAATTACGAGAAAGCACCCGCAATCAGTTAACCCATCGGTCGTGGCGCTATATGCGCGGCACGGAGATGAACATGCGCATATGAATGTCAGTGTCGTCTCATCACACCCGTGTTCACCGTGACCGCAATCCGCGGAGTAGTTCTTGAGTGCTCTGAAAACTCGTTTCTGGTATCAAAAAACAGACAACGACTCCTCTACCACAGTAAATTTGGATCTTAACTGTGGGCCGCATTGCCTTTGGCCCTGGCCACGATTTCGATGGTGGTGAAACCCGGACGCCAACAGCTATCAGTGACGCTTGGCATATAAGGATGCCATAATGATGGGCTGAACTTCAAACGGTTTTCTTGCTCTCATCCTAATTGGTACGTTTCCAATCATTTATAGACTTCTTCAAATCCTAGCTCTCCGAGAACTCAGAATGGTGCCACAAAAAGATTGCTGTCAAACTTGTGATAGGAATGCTGGAAGAGTAGCAGCCAGAACGCGACGATTTTTATACGGAAATATCTTATCCATTTTTGTTCATGATCGAGTGCAACGAAAGGACGAAAATTAGTTGGAGGACTGGCAACTCCTGAAGGATGTACGCGTACTATTTTTGGTCCCTGTCTACTCTCCTATCGGAGAAGTGCTCTAAACTTCTACGTTCATGTATGTTTCTATTTCCGGTTGAAATGACTCCTACGAGACATGGTTGGGCATGAGATACTTTCTGGAATGTTAATGCATTAAACTGACTTATATGAACACTCTTTTAATCGTCCTACATCTTGATTACTAGACTACTTCATGTTTCGTCATGTTCACCTTGTTGGAGTTGGCACTGCCCAGAAACTCCGTCAATAACTGCAAAATTTGGGAGAATTTTCGACTGAGGAAGTTCTCGATTACCATTCCTTGACGCTGTTAAGTACGAGGAAAGGGTAAGCATTCAAGTTCGTATTGACAATAAAAACGTAATTTTTAGCCATGTAATGTTGAAAGACTACGCATGCTGCTTCCCCACGAGCAAATCGCATTGCTACTGAAGACGATGTCATCCCTCTAAACAAACCTATAGTCACTCAGTCAAGAGAAACTATTATCCCTATCAAAGCTGCATTTACATTTACATACTACATTATCACCTTCTCGCTTTCAAGGCTCACTAACGGTTGACTCGTCACGCTCACTTTCTTTTCAACTAGTATAACAGGTTATTCAGATACCTACTCAAAACCTGGGGTACAGATGCCCAAGAACTTAAGCTTGAACGTTGGCCAAAACTCTGACGGAGTGCCTCCTGCAGAGTAGCTTCCGGACTGCTGCTACTTTATCGGTGGTACTCGAGTCTGTATTGGGTGGCAATCATTCCATTGTGGAGTTGAAGAAAACACGGGCCAATACTTCTGAATTTCACAGCGATTATGGAATTCAAGCCACTTTTCGCTCATCTCGTTCGCGATCTTGTCGACGTCTTCGAGGATAGTGCCGGTAAGAAGATTAAAGAATACATTACTAGCACCCTGCAGACGTTCTGTCAGCGTGTCTTCCCCTGAAAATTTGCCTTGCGTAGTGAGGCAGTGGACCGTGGTTTTGTATGAGGCTTGTTAAAGACAATCGGAGTCAGTAAATATCTTTTTTAGATACCAACATAATGTTTCTACTCTTCTTTTCATCTTTCTTCGGATCATAACTTCAACAAATTGTTGCTGTCGAAGCCCGTCAAAATCGCGAAATTTACGGGAACGGGGTTCCAACTTGAGGATATCACATACTTAGTGAAGGCGAGAAGCCGCTTGCAGAATGCCCTAGGAGAACACGATTCACTGGCAGGTGAGCCACTTTGGCCGTGACGCGATACTTGGTAGGATATTCGGAGAACCTGGTGATGCGTTACGCGATGTCAAGCAGCCGAAGGCCGCGCGCAAAAAATGACATGATCCGAGCTCAAGCCGTGTGACGGGATTGTCAAGGGTTCGGCTGCAAGTTCCGGGGGGGTTTAAATGCGTTATGGAACCTATGGTCGTAATACTTACTACAGGTATAATTTCCAAGCAAAATCTCTCTTCACATGTTTAGGAGTACTTTGTAAAGTACAACGCTCCCCCTCAATCTAAGGAGAAGGCTCTCCAGGTTACGAGGCCGACTGAAAGGAGGCTTTACACGCTTTTCGCCTCGGTCGGCCACCGATGTGGTCTTGTTTGTCAAGACCTTTATTACCAATCGGAAACTCCGGCTTCTTACACACCCGAGTGTGTGAGCCTGACTTCATCTGCTCAGCAACAGTTGATATCGATGAGCCCATTCCATGCCTCGTACTTGTTACGCTTGCGCGGTGGCCCACTTGACTTCATAGACCTTTTCACTCGCGACCGCAGTTTGGTGTTCACGGGCCTACGTACCATATATGCCGCGACATACATGTTCAAGAGTCAATTTTTTCTTTAGTCTATTGCTTACAATCTCAAGTGTAATCGGAGGAAGCTGCAGCACTAAGCCCGCCCCCCGATCACACTTAAGATCATAAGCACGCGCAATAGACTAAGGAGAAAATTGGTTCACGCCGTCCAAGTCCAACTGCAACACCGATTGAACTTTCTAAGCAGTACTTACTACTGGTTGTTGCGTGAACACAAGACAAGACTATATTCAAACTCTTCAGCAAATTCTTTTTGTACTCCTCTGCGATTTCTGCCAAATAATACATACAATTGATCTTAGTACAGGTAGTTAGAAAAGAAACCATGAACCCGGGAAAGAGAGAGTTGGAAGAATAGTAGAACGCTACTTTATCTTTGATCAATGAGTGCTGATATGAACGTGTATATGCGCGTCTGGAAACTCACAAGCCCACTTGCCCTTTCTGTGAGAGCTGAATATATCTAATTATTAATCGTAGAAACGTAATTGAGCGCATACACTCACCTCAAATCGTCGTTTATGCATCCGGTCCTTTCACGTCAAAAAATTGCATGTTCATTCTAGTTGTAAGCTTGTTGAGTCTATTTTCGCGAGTAAAATGCTTGGACTCAGAAGGGGGTAGATGGGTAGGATTGACGTTCAGTGCCCTCTTCATATTGGACTTGCATTCACGAACAGCCTTCTTGGGGCAAAGCGAAAGAATATCGTCCGTTTCGACTGGCAATAGATCACCGGTGACGAGGTCATACGCGCAGCTCAATCCTGTGATATCTAAGATAGCAGGTACGACTTCGTCAACAAGAGGAAGGTATCTACAGAACGCGTTAGCAGAAAACTTGTGAGATGGAAGACTGCAGAACGTACACGCAAACCATTTCGGAAGCTTCAACCAGTGTGCTCTTGCATGTGAAGAGGTCCTCATCGCCTTCGATATCGAGTGGACAGACGTAGCGGTATTCAGAGCATCCTTGAGGTCCGTTGGGCATGTAAGGCGGTCCGCTAGGTGGCTGTTGCTGCGTAGGAGGGCTAAGAGAACCGGAATAACGGGGCTTCAAGCCGGTCTCAGTTTGGGATGGGACGGAAGCGGCGTGAACGCGAAAGAAAGGACCAGTGAGAAGAAAGGCGAGAGCGCCAAAGATAAGGAAGATAGGAAACATTGTGGAGGATGATAAAAGAGCGACGGCGGTTGAAAAGATAGACTGTGTCTTTCGACGTGTGAGGTGTAGGAAAGGAAGAAAAGGAATGAGGCCTGGGAGTTTTGCCCGCACAGTTTTTATATCCATTGCTTTGCCCGTACGGAAACTTCCGGCCACAGCAAGGAGAGGGATTCGCAATCGATTAGACAGACGTCGGTTCCCGGTCACCCAAATTCTGAAGTTCAGCCCAGCCTGACAGCATCGATATCGACATAGAGTACAGTTTTTGTGAAGATTGCTGAATTATATAAACGCAACATGATAAATTTTTTGCTCACCTGAAGTAGACTGATGAGTAGCTGCTTAGAACAATTTCTTCGATGGTGTCGCGTCGTGAGCCTGAGCCAATCAGATAAAGGTCAGAGTCATGTGACATGTACGTGACCGTGTAAGCCATATGACGTCATCTCTTCTCAGTCGCTTTGAATTTTCCTTTGAAAAAACTCCCCTTCATGATCGCAGTCATCGCCGATTCCCTGAGTCAGATCATTCTATCTTCCTACTCCTATTTTGGAACATCTTTGGGCCAGTCATCACGCAACTTTTTTTTTTCATCTTCCCCTTTGTTGGGCCTAAAAGTTCTCCGAAACGAAATCGGCCGTGCACATCAGCGCACCTCTTCATCCCCGGTAACTTTGATTGCTTCAGGACCACCCACTTCAAGACCGAGCTAGGATGCATATGCATATATCTGAGTAGATGAACATCTTTCTTCCAATCAACGGCATACGCAAGTTTACTTTCCACACTGTCAAAACAAAATGTAATCTAACAATATAGTATCAAACAAGTCTTCCTTAATGATGGGGGCTTGATGTATCGAAGGAAAAACGGATTTCATCTCGACAAATATCTTATTCATTCCCATCCCATGACCATCAACTTCTGTCGAAAATCAACCAGGTTGGCAGTGTAAATCTCTCCTCTTGAAGCTCGAACATACCATATATGTGAAAAGGTTACCCACATCATCGACATGATCTTCCAGACTTCTAAATGATACTTTGATCCTTCGGAGCTTCGGGTGTGATGGAACCTCCAACCCCATCGCTCTCGACTCGTTCGTATTGATCACTTTGTTGAATATTCAAACTTCAATATCATCGTCTCCAGCTTCGCAAACGGCCTTTTGAATTCCACAGGTCTTAGTTAAGTATAGTCATATTGTGTAAATATCCTTTTATAGAATGGGCCTCAAATGCAGAGAGAATCACGAAAGAACTCTGGAGCTGACGACACTAGCTCCTGGGTCTGGGTGGTTTTCCCATGACCAAAAAAAACACCCCGAGACCGAGCTCAGGATGTATGTATGTTCGTTGAAACTTTTCAACGAGTAACTACTTGTAACTCTTGCACACTTCTCACTATAGCTAGGTGCTAAAGCTGTCGACACCATATCACGACCAAATAGACCATGTTTATTTATATATACATACTTCCCAGGGGATCGAAAACTCGAAAACTCAGAATATCCCTCTAGTCAAAATTTGTGTGTCAGACTCCCTCTAACAAGTACTCCGCGACATGCAGAGAAAGCATTATGCAGTATAACCACCAATTCGTCCGTCTCCGATAATTGGGCCTGGCGCTCAAAATCGCCGTCCCTTGATACTTACTGTAGATACCCGTCGTCCGCTACATATATTTCTCCTAAATGAAAACTTGCCACAAGTTTCTCAAACGCGGGAGGCTCGAACGTTCGTTTTCCAATCACGAACGGACACTCTCTAAAGACATAAAACTCAAGCCAACATGTGATTGAACCCACCGCTCATCACTAGTACTAGTTACGCTCCCTATAGTACTTATTCACAAGTTTGCTCATAAATTGAAGTCCACCGATGTGGAGTCGAGTGCGGAGTTTTGTCTCTATGCTTTTTCAATTTATATCTGTCGATGGCCGGCTTTTTTCTTGATGAAACGCCGTGAATGGTAAAGCCTGGCAGTTCAATCTATCTCCCAGATTTTTGATATTTTGATGGGCTGTCAGCCATTGAGCCCAATGTGTGATTAATGATTTTCGGGTCATGACGTCCGATTATTATCATCAATAGAAACGAAACAGACGGTCATTTCTCCAGCACCAGTAGAGTAGACCCAACCTTGACCCAACTTTCGAGTACTTGGTTTCTAAATTCAGAACTTCAATCTTTTGTCATTGTCCATTATCCCAGTTTCAAACCCTAGAAGTCCGCGGATATTGTATAGAGTAGTTAACCCTGGTTCATGTACATGTGAAGAAAATCCCGCTTGTAATTTTCCCCAAGACAATGTAGGTCATTTTTTTGACAGGTGGAATGTGCCAACACTTTCCAGCTTTCAAAACACTCACGGCCGTTCGAGATAAGGTTCCGACGGGGTTAACAAATTTTTGGAAGCACGCGCACAAATCAGTCAATCTCTGGGATGCTGGGGTAAGTTGTTTTACACCTTAGCCCGAAGGTCCTGACCGAAGTGGGATGCCGTATAAGGTTGTTTTCTCACTCCCGCAGGTTAACGTCCTGAATCTTCCACCGTTGGGCAGCCTCTAAGAAAGTTCTTCAAGAATGGATGTTGATCAAATGATCTACGAATACCTGGATTCCCAGGCCTGGCTCCTAGGTGGGGCGAAGATAAACCAGTGGATCACCGTCGAATCAATGATGCTCATACACAAGGTATCAGCGGTGCAATTGATCCATTGGCTACCGCTGACGAGAGATTCATACATGGTACGAATGTGAGCGATTGCGTCGTCTGATGTTTTCTGTCAGAAACCCGTATAAAAAGTCGCTTCAACATCCTGCAGGGTGCCAGTGTCGGTCACATTTGCTTGTTTTAGTATCCGTCCCATTAGGAATGAATTATCAATTAAAACGAGGCAATTGATTTTCTGACACCGACTATCTGACCTTTAGGTTGCCTGGCTGCTTTGAGTGAAAGTGGTATGTAGTCGGGAAAACTATCATATATCAAACCTAATCACATCCAGCGTCCGATCCAAAAACAAAGCTATGCGCTGTCTCCTTTTGCGACTGGCCCCGTCCATGTGGGACCACCAATTGGGACTGAGAAACCAAGAAGGGATTGGTTAGGTGGCCGGAGATCGCCTCAGAGTGCCCCTGTTATTTCAAAATGGTACCTCGCGGAATAGTTACGGCAGACTTTTCGGCTTGATTATAGTAATACAAACAATCAGAAACCATTGTCACTTTTCGGCCTATAACGAACACTTTTTCTATAACGAACCTCTTCGTCTCCTGTCCAAATTCCATCCTATTTCCCTTTCTCTTTCCCTCCACTCCCCGCAGAACCTGTCGTTTCCCGTGTCGCGCGCGCCCTTCAATGTCGTCCAGTAACCCGCTCGACAGTCTGCCCCCCGAATTGGCACAAATTATCCGTCTCGCTATCACTGGTTTTATTCAGAGCCAGCTACCCTCAATACACATCATCATAGTCGCCTCGTTGTGGTTGGGGGTCTCTTTTTGCCTTTTCATGGCGTTATTGTACTCGTCTACGCCTAAGTCAAGGCGGAAGCCCCTTTTCGCGTTCAGTGTGATAGCTGTCGGGTTCGGGACGGTACCATCTATACTGTTTCTCAAATTGCTGGTGAGTTGCAATACACATCATTTCACGTTCATGTTTTAACATATCATCGAACGAATGATACTAAATCATGTTTCTCAGGTCGATTCGTTTGTCAAAGCTCTAAGCATCACTGAAACGAACGAAATCAAACCATACATCTTTGCACTCTCCTTCTTCTCATACTTCTCCAGCATATGCGTCGACTCGATTCTACTCTTCCGACTCATGGCTGTTTTCCCTCCTTCGCGTTTATCTCCAAGAAAATTGGCTATGATCTTTGGGCCTTTATTAGCAATGAAGCTAGGGAGGATTGCGACCGTTATTGCTTTGGTCATTAAATTCATACAGAAGAGCCAGACAGTTTCAAACGGTGACCTGATAAATCTCTATACTGCCGCTAGCGAGCTACCAGAACCCAGAGCAGCATGGGTCCTACAGTTGGTTGATAACGGGTGTGTCCACCTTCTTCGTCTCGGTCTCACTGACTGGTTAACCTGAACATCCGACAATCTAGAATTTGTTCATTCTTGTTCTTATACAAGCTGAACCAAGTCCAATCATTTTCAGCACGCTTTGGTAGCAATTGTAATTTTCCTTTCTACCGTCCATGGCCTAACTATCCTAACATGATCTACGTACAGCCTCCTACCTTCAACTTTTGCGTACCCTTTTTCTCATCGCCATCTCCAACTTCGTTTTCCCTGTCATCTTCGCGATACTTCAGATTATTTTTATCAGCCTAAAACTCAGCTACGAGTCCCTAGCCTCGATCAATATCTCTGGAACGAACATCGAGATTATAGGGGTACTTTTCGCTACAAGTATGTTTCGAAAAACCCATTTTCCCCGAGTCCCCCTTTTTTATCTGAAATCAAATTCGATGATTGAATTGGCTCGTGACTGACAATTAATTCTTTTTGGTTCTCTAGTCTGGGCGGGCCGAGTCGTCGAAGACCTGAAATATGACGAAGAAAGCACCAGGGGCAGCAGCAGTAGAGGAGGCTCAAGTGGAAGAAACCAAAACACGACTAGAGACATTTCATTTGCAACGAGACAAGCGACTTTTGTGAGCACGATGGACTCGACTGGGGATCAAACGGATTCGCGTGGGTATGGGTTGGGACACCATACGTCAACGACAGGGACTACTACAACAGGGACGGGAACCAAGTCAATGATGACAGGAATTTATTCGAGCGGGAGTAGTGGGATGGAAGAAGAGATTGGGTTGAGGGATATGAAGAAGGGAGTTCAAGTTATAACGATAGATTAGGACAGGGACGAGGATGAACTTTGGAAGGAACCGATTCATATGGAAAAAGGCAGACCGACTCGGACCCTGAATCATTGGCGGAGGATTTCTTTGAGGTTTCCTATAGCCACGACAAACAAAAATGCCTCTTCACAAAAAATTTCACGATATCTATTCACTGACCTACCAGACTCTTTATAGTTAATAAGCTTCACGTTTTTCTGCTCCACGATTATTTGTTGGAATCTGGAACTTTTTCTTTTTGTCTTTCCTGTTACCCCGTTATACCGCTATACCGCTGCCTATCACCCTTCTATGTATGTATGCGCATTGGCATTGTATCCGTATCGACCAACCCACGACACTTTGTTTCATTTTACTTCTTCACCTGTGTCCTCTCTTAATGTTTCTTCTGTTCACGCCACTAAAAGCACAAAGTGTAATAACAAACCAAAAATTGCTTTAACAGCTTTTGTTCTAGATAGCCCGCAGAGGGTTGAATATTAATTACCCGTTAAGAAATGATACGGCGCCTCATATACACATCCCGTCACAGAGACAGCGAAAAATTCACGACATGTGTCCAACAAGACTCGGAACCCGCACTACGTATACGTCACACAGCAAAAGTTGTCATAAAAAAAGGAAAAATTCTCCTTGTCGGATTCTGCTTTAGTGTGCGAAACCGCGCGGTTGCGTGTGGGACCAAGGTGTTGATGATTGGATTCGAATGTCCCTTAAGCTTTCACTTTGGTGAGAGGGGTACGGTACGGTACCTAAGTACTAGTACCGGCACTAAGAAATTTACGCAAGATTCCCCTGTGCCCAACTGGCCCTGAGTACCCCTCAACCATCTATACTACCCATATTCGTCATAATGGAACTGCTCAGGTCGGAGGAGTCTATTGTGACTAGACTTTGGAATTCAAAAAGTCTATTTTTACTGGAGCTAGTACACCCTGACTGTCTCTGAATGAATGATAGTAATATTGTTCGAGATTGTTGGGAGCCCACCTGAATTTCTTATCAGTATCGATGTAGCAAAGTGGGTGAGAACTATGCTTTTTTTGCAGTTCTAATGATAGATGAAATTGATGAACAGCAAATGGGATCAGCGCTCATGAACAGTAGCACGGACTCCGACTCGGTAGACGAGAGAGTGGAGGAGGTAATAGTTGTGAGTCTCCACAAACGATCCGTGTAATGATCGATCAAGAGTGGAGTCGTTCAAAGGCGCTCTTGAGAAACGAGGTGAGAATTTGGTTACAACTTGTTTATTAATACATTCCCTACCTACAGACTTACTGCAAGTTTCAGGCAACGCTCTGCAAGTCCAACTCTTTTCAGATCTGTGAACTGATCCTAATCAAACTACAGAAAGAAATGTCTTTATGAGTGACTTAATCGATCACCAATAAAGTCAACACCCATAGGTTGGAGGGTATGATCGGGGTATCACACCGAGTCGAAACTCCAATATCATGGGGGTATCATGGTGGTATCACTCTCTATCATACTAGATATTGGTTTGGCTATTTTAGTGATGCCCGAATCTTGAATAGTATATTGCTGATCCCTCTGCCGGAGAGTTGCAAAGGAGTACTTATGTCTAATAATTGAGTATCTTGTTTTTATCTCAGCCTATGCCGTCGGACGATCCTCGACCAGCTGAAGCCTATGGCCTAAAGATAGGTTTTGAAATTTCAACATCTGCAATGCTCAACTTGAACATGAGTTAAGGTTTCGGCCGTTCAGGTGTGCTCTCACTCTCTCCGGGCATCGGACATGCTCTTTAATCAGACTTGTTCGACCCTACCAGGTGAATTTTTTAAGAACCCCAAGGAAACTCTATCATCTACAACTGCGCGTTAATTACCGTTGTGGCGGACTTGATCATAATGATTTCTATCTCCAGGTGGCGCATTGTGGTCACTTGATCATGAAGATCCGTGTATGGAGTTTCTTTCATCTTCATAGAAGTCTCAACTTGATTCTGTCAAATATTTGAGGAAGCTTCGAAGTTTGTTCTTGCACATGGTCATTCTTCGGGTCCATCCGAGGAAGAAATACTGAAAGTGATTAATCCGGAAAGCCCAGGCCCATCCATCTTTACGAAAAACTTTCTTCGTCTCAAGATTCATTCGAATAAATCATGATGCAAGACACGCCAACAGTTCTAGAAATAAACTCTCATTCAGAAATGACTGTTCATTGAACCAGAAGAATTGATCGGGATTGAGAACCACTTATGGGACGGGAAAAAGTGGTTAGCACCCTCCAAGGCTACAATGGTTGGCTACTGAAATTGACTATCAGTGGCATGTTGAAAGGGCTATTCATTCATTTTTCTCTCCGCCGTTACCCTGTTCAACTCTTACATTCAAGCTTAACTGCCATGGATTCAACTGACAATCCTCTTGCAAGCCTCCCGCCACAGCTTGCAGATATCATACAGTTGGCAATCAGCACCTTTATTGAATTCGGCCTACCGTCGATCTACATTACTATTCTTGCTTCTTTGTGAATGAGGTATCATTTTGTCTTCTCATGGCCCTACTTTACTCGTGGGATGCTGAAAATGTCCTTGTTATTCCAAAATTCTTGCGTAATCGCTGTCCGTTTTGGAACGGTCCTGAGCATCCTAGTCCTGAACTTATTGGTGAGTACACTCATCTCATTCTGACTATTCACCCTACATCTACTGTATTTTCACTCACTCATGACAATCAATGACCCCAGATCAAAAGTTTCACAGCAATAGTGACCGACAATGCCAACCTTGCTGAAGAAATGACTTCCTCAGTAACAGTCGATGGCCATCCCAGGCCTCGTACTCACGCTTGCGGTGCCCCACTTCACTTCATCGCCTTTACGCAAACTTCTTAGCTCGGTCGGTCACTGATGTGGTCTTGTTTGTCAAGACCTTTGTTACCAATCGGTCATCACCTCAGAAGCTTCTGACTTCCCACTTGACTTCATGTAAGAACACCTATAACTGTTTAAGGCTAAATGGCTGATGACCGTTAGCTGCGATTTGGGTTGGGCAATGACAGGCGTTGATATCATGTGTTCGGTGTGTGTTTACGGTAAATGACTCCGAAGGAATGTGCAAGTCCAAAAATAAGGTGAATAAGTCATTTTTTGACATCGAATCCGAAGTCAGAGTGTATTGAACCTTTGCTATAATACAAGAAACGTCTTCCCCATGTCTCACTTCAAAATCTCTTTCCCATCCCCCATCATGAATTCAACTAGCAACCCACTCAGCAATCTACCCCCGCAACTACAAAGCATCATCCAATTAGCTCTTTCTGCGTTTATAGAGGAGAACTTAAATTCAATATATATCATGATTGCTTCGTCTCTCTGGCTGGGGGTATCCTTCTCTTTGTTCGTGGCTCTGGTGTATTCATCCAATCAAAAATCACGTCGAGCTCCGCTTTTTTGGTTCAGCGTGGTCGCGGTAGGGTTTGGCACTGTCCCCTCCATTTTGTTCTTAAAATTGCTGGTGAGCATTGATCATCAGTTGATCAGACCTTGATGTATGGATGGATTCTCATGGTCAAGGTTATAGCACCAATCCTTCGTCAATGCATTAGGAGCGACCACCGAGCTCATAAAGCCATACATGTTCGCGCTCTCTTTCTTCTCCTGTTTCTCAAGTATCTGCGTAGACTCTATTCTCTTACTTCGTATCGTAGCGGTGTTTCCACCGGCACGAATGTCTCGTAAATCGATCATTGCAGTTTTCGGACCACTGTTGATAGTGAAACTGGCCAGGATTGGTACAGTTATTGCCGCCGTCTTTCACTTCATTACCTTTGGTCGAACGGCTTCACCAGAGGATTCAGAAGAGCTCTACCTCGCGGCTACGAAAATGCCCGAACTCAAGGCTACGTGGTCTTTACAGTTGATGGATAATGCGTACGTCGTTTCAGAGTCGGTATCTTGGAGTACGATGGCTCACTAATCACTGATCCAGGATTTGCTCGTTTCTGTTCTTGTACAAGTTGCATGAAATTCAGTCTCTTTCTTTGAGTCTAGGAAAGGACAGTGAGTGAACGCAATTCATCTGACTTTCAACATCGTACCGAACACACAACTTATCTGATTTCTAGCTCCCTACATCAAACGGTTGCATACCCTATTCATTCTTGCAACCTCTAACTTCGTCTTCCCAGCTATCTATGTGATAATGCAACTTATCTTCATAAGTCGAGACATCACCTATTTGGCTGTCGCTTGTTTGAATGTTTCCGGTGTGAATATTGAAGTCATCGGAGTGTTGTTCGCTACAAGTGAGTAGATATTTTCTTGTCTGCATTCAGAATTTGACTATGACATGTTTGTAGTTTGGTCTGCCCAGCTGAGAGACAATTGGAACGATGGTAACGAATCCTCAGAAGTTACGCATGAGATTGTCTTCGGGAATGCCCCGATTCAGTCATCTGATTCCACAGCGTCAGGCATAGAAAACGGACGCAGTAGTCAACCTCTTACTACCCGCGAAACGAAATCAGTCGGATTTCAGCACGGAAATTATCCTGATGACTTGGGTGTCAAAGCCGAGTAGAATATGATCATACACGCCTTCTTATTTACAGAATTTTCAACTTCTAAAACTTCCCAGTTTTGTAGCTCTTCATACGCTTTATAGTACGGTATTACTCTTTATAGCTGGAAATGAACCTTTCAGTTCCGAATCGAATCTTGATGTCAGTGAAGTGAGTCCTTAAAGTTCGAGTTTGAATCCGTACCAAAAGTTTTTGACATTCAAGCTCGAGAAGGGACACATAATGAACATGAGTAGTATGGTGTTTGCATCAACTAGGAACCCATACTGACGATACTTAACTCGTCTCTGTTATTGTAAATGTGTTCAAGGTTCGCGGCCTATGGGATATCGGCACTCATTGCTGATGCGTACTGATCTGTCTGTGTCGAGGAAATGCTAACTTCACAACGGTCAAGTACTAGTAATTCGTGCACGATTTGCCTGAGCTAGGCCACGGATGATTCAGTTAGTATATAACGGTAGTAGCCTTGGTACTAGCTCAAGTAGCATCAGTGTCCCAATTTCTTGTCAGATTTGAAGGAGAGTTATGCACTGTTATGCATTGCTCATGAGCTCGGTAACAATATGGGAACGCGAATGTGAACGGACTATAAAAGCTGGTCGGAAACGATGCCATAACGTCCAAACAGGACCACATCGGTGAGAGACTCGCGATTAAAGTTACGATTCCTTCGGTATGACGTCTTTGAATCTCAACACGGGTAACCCTATGTCACGGTCGGCGAAATTAAGATCGGAATCGTTATTCAGATATTCCTGTACATAACAGTTCTTGAATGAGCAGACACTATGTAGTGTGGCATGTGACTCGAGTCGCAAATTTTTGGTGCTGGGAATGTTCCGGTTTTTATGTAATTCATATCATAGTTCAATGTATTTTGATATTCTAAGACCACATTTGGTGACAGACAGTTTCTTAGGTTTGAAAGCATGCGAGTCATTCGGCCTCATCACGGTCATTTCAGTATCTACAGGGTATTGCCTTCACCAGATCTTTATTTAATATAAAAATGTGGTCAGTAGATGGCGAAATTTTTCCCTTTCGACAAGCCATAATAAGCGGAACTTAATTAGTTTTTGTCAGCAATATTCCTAGTAAATAGCTGTTCTTGATATGAGCAGACACTGGATGGGACTAGTCTCTTCTAGGCAGACTGATGATATCCGTGTGTTTATATGAATAGAAGACTAATATTCCTCAGAGGATAACATGAAAGATCTACTCAAGTTCATATGAAGATTCAATGAAAGGGGACACTTGAGGATAGTAACACGCAGGAAACAGGACACTCACGAGGAGAAACGAACGAACGCAACACTGGAAACAATTTTGTGTAATTCCTTGGAATTACAGAAGAATTACAGAGGAATTATCATAGGAATTACAATGAAATTATTGTATTTCCACTGTAATTCTGAATTCTATGGTAATTTCTATCATAATTCTTTTGCAATGTTTCTGTAACTCCTTAGAATCACACAGATTTGCTCCCAGTGCACACAACCCAGCCCGTGTGTATGCTGTACGGCCTCCAACAAACAAATGAAGCAGAAACCCGACAAACTAAGGAGACTCAGTACATGGACAACATAATTCATCACACTCAAGCACAGGATCAGACAAAACAGATAGCTTGAGGGATGCTGCACCCAAATCATTCTGGACCACTGAGGAATGTATGCTTGAAGGTAGTAAGTACTTCTGAGACCCGGGGACACGCCAGCAGAAGAATTGAGCGATATTAGGTAGACCCAGAAGCTCAAAATAAAAATTATGTTAAAAATTCAATAGTGTCAGCAATATTCCTAGTAAATGGTTGCTCTTCATATGAGAGCTCAGAGCAGACAGATGAGACCTTGACAGTTGCAACTAGTATACTTAATCATACCACCCGGAGCACCAGCAATCACCTAAGCAAACACCTAAGCACTCGCTCTGAGATATAGAAGTCCATAGAATCGTAGCAGGGTGCACAACCCACACAGCAACTGACAAGATCAAGGGAAAAAAGTAAAGTCACAGCAGGGACATTTCTCAGGCGGTTGACAACAAGTTACCCAGGAGTAAAAACCTCACGGAAATTCAAAAGGAGCAACCGCTGAACGTGAGAAAGACGACAGTAGCCTCAGGATGTTGAATCAACACTGGGATGTTCAACATAGTGCATAGAATGTACATATAACGTGTTGAGCTAAAACCATCTGTAGCAGCTTCACGTGTATATGTCGGCTTAAGGGACTAGGAAAGGCGGGTCAGGGAGTACCGTATGCAGGTGTGGGAAAGATAAGATGGCTGAGCAACGCGTCAAACAGCGCAGATTTACGCCTTGCTCGCTGTAGAACAGAGAAAAACTATTTTAGATTTGATTAGGGGGTACTGGGTGTCCAATATGAAGTTTTGGAGTGATCTGCCCAAACAGGCTAGATGGCATTCGGAGTATGATCCTCCGATGGAAGTCTGGCAATCAAACCAATCACGATGTATATTAAGGACGACTCGGACGTCCCATCGTCTACACTGGACGTTTACGTCTTGATGCACGCGGCTTCAAGCTTCAGTACTTCAGTACTCGAAGCATTTTTTCATCGCCCTGTGATTCTGCCGTCTATGAATACATAGAGTGGATGTCAATGAATATAAGGAAATTCCATCCAGTATTTCAGTGTACTACGCGGCTTGCGTCAATATTATGATTAAAGTCCATTGATACTATCCCGCAGAAGACACCCAACATGTCAGTCTTAGCGATGTACCTGGATAGATGGGACTCGTATTTTCATTCACAATGGAAATCACATAGCTCTATCTTCGAAGCAAGGATTGTTATCGAACAGAAGAATCAGAACCCAATTTTGTGTGAGTCTCAGGCTAGACTCTTAGCGTCCCTTCACTAAGTTGAAGAATCTCCTCATATCAGCGCTCATGGAGAAATCTGTCCTCCTCTCGTCATAGGATGAAACCATTCATGTCTCCTGTAGCTACATTTATCTATCTAGTGGTTAAATATGTTTCGGCCAGCAAATCATCTAATGTTCCACTTCATATCCCCCTGAACATTAATGTTGAAGTAGGTTTTGAAAAAGACAGGTGGTCGAATGGTGCCAGTAAATGGAGGAGTGAATTCAAGAATCATTCTCTTTCTGTAGAAAAATGTACAGCTCCAGCACAAGGGTAATGGTTCAGTGGGAAAGTTACTAGATTTTTACTTTCAGATGACCTCAGATGAAGTTGAATCCTCGAAAAATTCAAGGCCACGCATCAAATTGTTTCCAGATTCTCAAAGCGATATTTCCAATCATTTCACATATATTCCTACAGGTGAGAAAGGTTGCAATTTCCACGCCTATTTCGCTGACTTTCAAATATAATGCTTGCGTCTCTTTTATCTTTTCGATGTTCTGTTTAGATTATTGTACACTTGGATAACTGCAGATCGTACTACCCGACGCATCAACTAGAAGGCACATAGTATGGCTTCTCTTCTCGAGACTGAGATGAGGACGGAATCGAGACGAGACGTATAAGATTCTGATTGACTTTGTCTCTAGCCGACCCGCAAGGTGGTTATCTTCTGACATTTGCATGCCCTTCTTATTCCCTTGTTCCCGCTACGAAATTGCCTGTCATTCACTCCTGTTGTAGACTCGTTCTCCTGAGTCCTGAAATTAGAAATCACATCAGAAAATGAAAGCTCTCAAAGTATAAAATACTGGATGGTTGCCAAAGCCATCCCAGAGTAGCATTTGTACTCGTCAGACAAGCTACCCCCCTCGCTTCAGTAATCTTTCAAGCCTACATTGAAGTCACTCATGACTCTTGTCACGCTAGAACAGAGTTTCATTCCGCTCGCTCTGAGTCTTGCAACGTCTCTGTTCTGTGCTGTTGTTTTCAGGCTTATATATCGACACCTCCTCTCCCAGTCCAATGTCGCCTATCCTCCTGGACCTCCATCTCCCAGCCTTTTGCTTGGACATTATGGCAAGCTCCCTACAAGGAAACCATACATCAAGTACCAAGAAATGTCCAAAACATATGGTATGCTTCTGTTATTATTCTAGGTATCACAAGCTCGATGTTTATCAATTCGTTTCATTCAGGCGATGTTATCTATTTCCGGAACCTCAGGGACCACCTCGTTGTCCTGAATTCTGCTCAGGCTGCGAATGATCTCTTGGAGAAACAAGCTCGAGTATCTTCCGACCGACCATTTGGAAACATGATGGATAAGTTGTAAGTTCATCCAATGCGCATTTTTTCTCCGTGATTTTGGAATTGATATCTGGGCAACTTTTAGTGCCGGCTGGGGTACCAATATCGGTGAGTAGTGCCGGTTCCGTCGAGCTAGCGACGATCTGACCTGACTATGGCGATGTCCTTATCAGCTCTAAGGCCATATGATGAAACGTGGAGGCAAAGTCGAAGAGCGTTCCACCAGAATTTCAGATCCGAGGCAATGGTCAAGTACGAGCCGGTGCAAATGGAAAAGGTACACGAGTTCATTCGCGCACTGTCTCTGTCTCCAAATCCCGAACAGCTATGGAGCGATATATCTACGTATGTTTTCTTCTATGCCAATGCATCAGTAAAACAGAATATTGTTAATCCGGGAACCCTCACAGTTTCTCCCAAGGAATTATGTTCAGCTCTATCTACGGATTGAACATCGTTTCTAAGGAGATTCTTCCGAAAGCCGCTAGACTTGCTGCAGATCAGATAGATTGGAACTTACTGCCCGGAAATGTGTCCTTCAAGAGACTCCCGTTCATTCACCTCGTACTTTCTTTGATGCCGAATTGCCAACTTTCCCGACATCAAAAGAAGATCAGAGAAACTATTGATCAGCTTCGGGAAAGACCGTTTAAGGCAGCCATGGAGGCATGGGTATGCGTGAACTTCTGTGTTTTCGAATGAATTTCACATAACTCTTAACAATATTCAGAAATCTGACAGTCACCCCTCTATGGTGGGAGAACTTATGTCGAAACATATCGCCGATGGAAAGTCTGCACAAGAAGTTGAAAGTATCAAGGATATGGGCGCGAGTGCCTTGGTCGGTAAGCATTACTCAAAACTCTATAATATATGTCCAGCTGACCAAATTCTACTTTCTACTCCTAGCGTCTGCGGATACAGTAAGTAATACTACACTAAGATCCGCCTTTTAATCTGAACGATCTTCGACTAGACAATGACAGCCACCGCCTCTTTCTTCTTTGCCATGAGTTTATATCCCGATGTTCAAGCGAAAGCTCGAGAGGAATTGGACCGTGTCTTGGGGCCTGGAAAAATCCCTCGTCTCAGCGATAGGGGTTCTCTCCCGTACATCGAAGCGGTTTACAGAGAACTCATGAGATGGCACCCCACGGTTCCTATGGGTAACCATCTACATTTGATTTTACTAACTCTTGTTAACGTTACGGATTTTTTGGCACGGCACTAGGTGTACCCCATCAATCGACAGAGGATATCATCTATAAGGGCTACTTGATACCCAAAGGTGCTACCTTGAGCGCTAACATCTGGTAAGCAAGGTCTCTATCTAAAGTGTTTCTTAATCAGACTACTAATAAAAAACGATACACTATTTTAGGGCAATGACCCACGACCCAGAACAATTCCCTGATCCATATAGGTTCATTCCAGAAAGACACTTGAGGGATGACGGTAAATTTGACAATATCAACTCTATTACTGCATATGGATTCGGGCGAAGGTGTGTTCTTTGTGATTTATACTACTTTCGTTTCTGAATTTATACTAATGGGATATGATAAAGAGTATGCGTCGGAAGATATGTCGCCGATACAACCCTTTGGCTTGTCATCGCATGTGTTTTAGCTACTACCGATATCTATAGGGATGACGGTTTGGACAAATCCGAGGCCCTGAAAGGTATGGATGTTGAAGAGTATTTCACAGATGGAGGATTGTGGTAAGTGTTATTCTTAACTAATACGCCTCGGCCTTGAGTCACTTACTATCTGTCATGTCTGTCCTATTCCAGCCACTTGAGAGATACGGTTCCGGGCTGCAAAGTTCAGTCGAGATTTTCTACCAACGAACTCGAAACCGTATTGGAATCGGATCGGGCCCAAGCCAATTGAATATCAATTTCTGGAAGGAGTAGCAGATTGAACTCGCTTCTTGTCTGAATGATTCTCAAGATTGTTTAACTATTTGAATGACTACATATGTAAACCTTCTTCTCGATTGAATTTGTACTACTTCAAGTGATTCAATTTTATCGATTGTCAAGTATGCGCCAGAAATCTGTGATTCACATTTTAGTATCCTCAAGGCGAAGGCTCTCCAGGTTGAAGCTGTCCACTTTTGACTGCAGCTTCGTGGCCACGAGCAACCATTCCGTATGCAGAGAAGTACCTATTAAAGTTTTGATTAGCGGAGTTCAAATCATTCAATTCCATCTGTACGGATTGGGGTCGATCTAGAGGGAAAAAGCTCACTTATCATAGAATGGGAACATCTCCAAAGCACCAGGTGTGTTCCTCCAATCCCTCATAAGATCGCAGCCAATAGCAAACATCGAAACAACGTGAACTCCTGCATCACGCATCCGAGCGTTTGCATCGTCCGCAATGCGGCGACTAGCGGCACCAGAAGCTTCAGCGTTGGCAAAGACAGTGTATCCTTCCTCGATGAGGGAGAGAGCGAGAAATGCGGTGCATACCTGTGTGCGTCAACACAGTAGTTAGTATGAGACGAGAACATTGAAGTGTATCCAAGAACTGTAGAAGTTGATGATTGATTGAATTGAACGTACGTCAGTTACAATTCCAGCTAGAATGACTTGTTTTCTACCCGTAGCCTTGACGGCCTCACGAAATTCAGCGTTGTCCCAAGCATTGACTTCACCGTTCCGCTTGATCAATGGAGCGTCGGGATGCATCTCGAGAATTTCATGAGGAAGAGGACCGTTAGGACCTGTGATTCCGAGTCAAAAGAGGGGGAAAAGGAGACCGCAGATTTAAGTACTTTAAGTCACTTTTCTTTGTGAGAAGGCAAACACACGTACCATCTTGAGCGCTGGTAGTCAGAATTGTAGGAAGTCCGAATACTTTCCCCAGTCCAGCGTGAGCCAGGATATTATTCTTGTACTCGTCCGGCTGATAGTCTCTAACGACTTGGAACAAGCCGACTTGGTGATCCACGACGAGGAGGACGGCTTTGGATTTGTCGAGACGTTCGAGCTTGGTAGGAGACATGAATGCGTGTAGCGATGATCTCAGAGGGACTGTAGGCAGTAGATGGATGGGCTGATTCTGAGGAATCTAGTAACGGGCTGAAAGGTGGAGTATTTATACCTTTTCTTGCTCACTAGGAGCCTGAGTAGTACCCACTATCGAATCACAGAGACCGTAAACGGAGCTCAAAGATACCGGAACGACGAGTGCACCAACTATGGTTAAGACAATTCAACATGTCAAGCCACAGTTCAGTCTCGAGGACATTTGTTCTGATGTTCGTTTCATTTTGGTATTATTGAATTACCAAAATGTAAATTGAGAGGCTGAAATGGAATCGACATTGACACGAAGAAGACGGCGAACGCGTACATGATACGCCCAGAACAGAAAGTGAATGGAGCCAAGTGACCTCGGCCGAATGGATTTAGAACGTTCATCAGCGCATCTTGCACTTCCCTTGAAAAAATGACGGGCTAAGGCGGGGGTAGAGAGAAGGCTGAGTAGTTGAGTGCCATCTCATGCCACCGGGTACAGGGTGTATCAGGCCTCTAATAGAGAAAATTACTAAGTACACGGAGCGTACTCTATGATAAAGCAAATGCCTTTGACTAACAAATCAGCGGTATTTGTTGATGCTTCAACAATAATCCTTGATTCCAGTTCTACACATTCCCGAGAACGCGATCCCTTCCTGGGCCTGGGTTCCGACGGGGTTAGTCGAGGTTGCATACCTAAGTACTAAGCGTCCAAAATGAATGCTGCTCAGTGCTGAACGCCAAAGGTGATGAACGGCTTCTGTTCTTAAGTGATGCAGTAGGTCACCGCAAGAACGGCTGGAAACGGGCGTTACCGTGGGAAGTCAGAAGCTTCTGATCCAAACAGGACCAGACGGTGATGACCGATTGAAAGGTCTTGACAAACAAGACCACATTGGTGACTGACCGAGGCAAAAACTTGCTAAAGACGGTTTCTCCTGTTCTTCACTTTTGGATTTATCTATGCAAGCGAGTGACTTGAGTGACTTGAGTGGGAGTCAGTCAAAAAAATAATTTAAATAAAGACTCGACTCCAGAGCCTGACATCACTACATAGGAACCTTGACAGGTAAGTAGCCACATTACAGGTCTACCCACAAGCTGCTTTGAACAAAAAATATGGTTCCAGGACCACAAGTTCAGAAAAAAAACATATTTGCTATTTACAAAAACTTAGCAAAATATCAGAAACTCAATTACTACAAAAGGTCCCATTCAATATTCCTCCTTTGCTTGTTCCAATGCCATCTCAAACTCATTCTGTGAGAATCGAAGCTCGACTTTACAGCCTGGAACTGTGTTGAGATGACTTCCGTAGTGAACATAAATTAATGATACATGATATCAGCTTAAATCATGAAAAACAGTCCCAGGTTTCCACTTACCACAATGCAGAATCTGAGTAATGTCTCTCAATATCCAAGACATCAGATTTGTCTCCACCAACCCTTTCAACCCTGATTGTAGTTAAGACAGATGCCATTGTAAGCCAAAGTATAGCATCAGCTACATATCTCCCAACACAAACCCTTAAGTTCATGGTCCAAATATAATCATTTAGAAGTCAGGAATAAGATGCAGAAAGTTGCAATGAGTACAGCAATTGAAACAGCAAGAAAATCAAAACACACCTCCTACCATACCCAAAAGCATCAATTGTACTAATGTTCATGTACATTTTATTGAAACTCCCATCTTTGTTAAGATACCTCTCTGGGATAAACTTGTCTGGATCAGTATACTGATCAGGGTCATGGGTTATTGCCCTAGGTAAAACCAAATTCAAGGTTTCATTGTCACAATTCACAAATACACTCTTTAATTTCCATCTTCTCATGATGGGGGACAAAGCAAATGACTCACCACACATTGGCATGTAAAATAGTTCCTTTTGGTATAAAATATCCTTTATAAATCATATCCTCTGTTGATTTATGAGGAAAGGCTGTTAAGAAAAAATTAGAATAAAATTGTTAGCAAACAGTAGTAAGTTTGAAATAAACAGTCATTGAGAATAAATGAAATGAATTTCTTTCAAAAGCAAATACTAACCTATAGGAAGTGCTGGATGCCATCTCATAACCTCTCTGTAAACTGCTTCCACATATGGTAGATCTTTCCTATCCTTAAAGCTTGGAATCCTCCCTGGACCAAGGACTCTGTCCAGTTCTTCTTGGGCTTTGGACTGTACTTCAGGATAGAGACTGAGAGCAAGAAAGAATGTTGCTGTGGCTGATACAGTCTGATTAAACAAGGTGAAAGAGGAAGAAAGAAGTGAGGATTTTTTGGCTAGTACATGTACAGACTATAGTAAGTACTACTCACTGTATCTGATGCAGCTGTTTTGATAAAAAAAAAAAAAAGTCAAAAGCAAAAAAAAAATTAAAAAAATGGGAAAGAAAACCAAAAATCACTCACCAGTTACTGCAGTTGATGCCATATTTTTGACACTCTCCACTTCCTTTGCTGGTCTTGCCTTGGTGTTGTGCTGCATCATCAACTCTCCAACTAATGAGGAATGATCGCCTAATTTCTATAAAGTATACCACAGAAAGTCAGGTCAGAGTGAATCATAAGTAACCCCAAGAGCAAAAAGAAATAAAACCAAATAAAGTTAAGTTTAGAAGGGGAATATTCTACAGGAAAAAAATGACCCACCCAATTCTTCATAGCCTCATCAAATGGCACTTCTCTCAAAGTATTCAATGTCTCCCTAGCACACTTCTGAACCCTCGCAAACTCAGACCATCCACTCGGAACCAACCAAGCCCACAAATGAGCAAATGGGATAGATCGATAGGCTGTTCCCCCAGGAAGAAAGGCTTGATCCATGTGATCAGCGGTTTCTCTGGCGGCTTGGGGAATGGCTTCTTTGGCAGCGGATTGGACTTCGATGCCGTAAATGGATTTCATCATTATTCCTTGGGAGAGACTGTTCAGGCAAGAGGCGGGCCGTTGTTTGTCAGTCAAGATTGATTTAGGCTCGGAGGTACGTACGTCGATATATTATTCATCAACTCGTCGCCGCTTTGTTCATGGGAACCTGATGATTTCGATAACTCAAGCAACGACCGAAGGAACTTGTGGACTTTTTCAATTTGGATGGGCTGATATTTTGCTACAGCTTCAGATCTGAAATTTTGATGGAATGTTCTTCTCGCGCGTCTCCACCTATCGGAGTATACTGCGAGCCCTGTAGGATGAGCTAGTGGTTTAATAAATTGAAAGGATCGCGACTCGTTGTATATACTCGCCAATGTTCGTGTCCCAACGTGTACTATTACAGAAAAAGCCCCGTTAATTCTTTGTTCTGCGTGATGCTATAGTGTGGTTAGGCTCACAACTTGTCCAATTTACTCCCAAATGGTCGATCAGACGTTATTCGAGCTTGTTTCTCCATGATCTCGTTCGTAGCTTGGGCGGAATTGATGACGAGTACGTTGTCCCGGAGACTCCTGAAGTATATCAACTCGCCTGAACCAACAATTTGAACAGAGAATCAATTAAGTATTACTACAAGTTGAAAAAATAGGTATGTAATGCAGACGCAGACATACCGTATGTCTTTCCCATCTCCATATAATCAAGCCAAGGTTTCCTCGTTGGTAATTTGCCATAGTGGCCCAGAATAAGGCTGGGAGAAGGAGGTCCAGGAGGGTATGGAAGGCGATTCGTCCTTCTGCCGAGAACACGCTGGTAAACAAGATTAAATGTGATGTAGCAGAAGAAGGACGCTGCGAATGCGACCGGGATGAGAACGAATAGACTTGAAACTGGAACTTGCTGAGACATAGAAGATGTCACGGTCATGTTTAGCAAGTATGTAGATGAGACGTTTGTTTGGTTTTACTTAGAACTGGGGAAAAGTTTGAATCTTTTTTATACCTTCAAAACCCGCTTCTCCTGACAGTGAGAAAGGGTAATTAGTAGCCATTCGTCATGAGATTGAACCAGAAACTTGGGGAGAGCTCTTCAGTTTAAGGGTTAGACGTTCTCATGACATTCTGCCATGGCTAGAAGATCTTTCATTCGCCTAATAAAGTTCAAGGGGATTTATTCTTTGAATTCGTGGCGGAATCTACTATGTTCGAATGTAACCTACTGCAGGACTGCGCCTAACTTGTGGGAACATACCCGCTAGTGGCTGGTAGTTCTCCAAGAACTGCCAAACATATACATACGTTGATGTCATTGTCATGATGAAAGTCGTGTTTTGTACAGTACACCACCGTTCTGTTGTGATCTCAAAAAAACCTCACACGTTTAACCTTCCGTGATCCTTGTCGCTTAGCCTCACGACCTCGTCACAACATCAACTACTCAAATAGATAAGCCTTTTCTGAGAGGGTCTCACTGGGAGGTAAATGCTCGAATGTCCTGTGGACATCCTCGGCAAATTTTTTTTTGCTTACTGTATGGCACCATCCATGCCGACACTTCTGTCCACTATATAATTTCTCGTGTGCCCAGTCATTATGAAGAAAGAGAAAAGAATATTATATTGGTGTATCCTAAGCCAGCGTACAGACATCTATGTAGAAATGTTGTAATAAGTATCCCCCTCCGAGTCCCCCCCAACGGCCAGATGTTGAAGCTTAAGTATCAGACAGAGCTGCAAATGACGGTCAGAAGCTTCATATTTAAGGGTTTGAAATTTAGACTCACAAGAAAAAGAGCCAAATTGGTTTACCTGATTGAGAAAACTGAGGACGAAGGATCTTAAACATGTGAAGAATACGGACAAGACAAGTGTGTATTCACCTCAGTTATGGAACACAAAGAAAATACGTAGGAAGGTCAATCGACATCTGAATGAAAAGGTCTTGGTCAGTACATGGGGCGAGAAAAATAAATGATGCATACGTACCGTATGTTCCATACTTCCTCCAAGCTCCAAGATATGACCCAGGCGCCGGCAACCAGTGAAGTTGAAAGTGAGGTGAAAAGAAAAAGACGAGAAGTCCAACTTTCGATGAGCTGGCAATAAATTCGATGCTGAGTAAGAACTATACAGTTTAGACGGACTCATTTCGGCAACGACAAGGAAAGGCATTAAGGAGAGGTCGCGACGATGACCACTGACAAAGGTTCCCGCTGAGGTTAAAATGAGGTTCCAAGAATATATTTGAGATGCTTACAGTTTTACATCTCCTTGATCTCAAACGGATGTCATGATGATGTCTTGGCAAACGTTTTGATGACCTTGCGACGCTTACCTCTGGTTGATGTTCCGGCAAATTGGTGGTGTACCACAGAAATAGTGATCGCATATCGCCGAAACGGACGTAACTCTCATATCAAAAAAGGAACTAGGTTCAGCATCAAGCAATCAGTGATACCGCGTATGAATGAACATCGAATGCCAGTCTTATCTATTTTTAAATGCCAGATCCCAATCGGACACTTGCAATTCCATTCTATTGATCCTTTGGTGTAAAAGCGATTTGGCGGTGTCAATCCATTTTTTGCATGTACATCCGAGATGAAAAGATAAAGACAACTGCATTGGCGAGATTACTCACAAGAGCACATCTCCTTAGGTCAAGTAGTATACAACTGGGAAGTGCGAAGGGAGTCTTCAGATTGTTGACTACTGGCTCCGAATATGCTTATAACAAATCTTCTTCAACCCAAGGCCCGCCAGGATGGTCGGGTTTGGGGGGCTTATCTAGCTGCATCATAACCAAGAAGTCCCAGACGAGATCCGACGCCACTATCCCAGTGATTTCAGCTGTTATACATTTCGTGTTAGTATATTCAGGTTCGGAAAGAACAATAGTGGAAGAAAATGAAATTACCTTGATCATAAGAAGGTGCTACTTCGACAACATCTGCTCCACTACAGCGGGAAGTGGGACGTATTCAGTCAACTAGTCAATACGTGAACGGCGGTGATACTCACACGAAGTTTAGGCCACTTAGGCCCCTTAAGATCCTCCTCATTTCCCGGGTTGTCCATCCTCCTGGCTCAGGCGTACCAGCTGTAGACGAAACATTTAGTGACAGTATGTAAATTCAGTAGAGAAGGGAGTGCCTACTGCCTGGTGCCAGTCCAGGATCAATGACATCGATACTCAAGCTGATTAATGAATATTGTCAGCTGTCATCCCATAGTTCTGGAATACGGAGAAGGGCGAGGAAGGCTCACCTCAGATAAACCGGACCGTTACCAACGCGTTCCCTAATCTTGTTAATGACCTTCTGAATACCGTAATCCTCAATGTCTTCTACACTGATGATCTGAAAGCCGATCGCGGTGTCATGGACCACCTGTGATGGCCCCTGTGAAGACATGAGAAGATGCATTGAGGGTCATAAGGAAACGTACGGAAAGCTTTTCCCTGACTCCAGCGTGTATACTTGTGTTCGTCAACAACCCCTCCTCCGCTGCGACGGTAAAGTAGCTGCCATGATTGATCCGTTCTTGTTTTGTGTAGTTCCCGTCATCAAAGAAATTTGTGTCGAGGTGAGCATCGAAGTGTATCACGGAGATGGGCCCATAGACCTGATGGAGAGAGCGAAGAATAGGCAAGACCTGCACCAGAAAATGAAATTAGAAGCGTTTTCCTGAGAAATAAAAGAAGGACGAACTATAGTGTGGTCACCACCAAGTGTGACTAGACGAGGGTGTTCTTTTCCGTCTAGTGTCAAGTGAGATGTTCTATTCTTGTACAAAGTTTCATTCGTTCCACCCAGAACTGGGCGTCCAATAAGTGTCGAATACGCAGCTTCCATCTGGTCTATGGCTTTCTCATTGTCTGCTGTTGAAATCGGGATCTAAAAGTAGCAATCCGTTCAGAATACGAAGGAAACTGCAAACTAGACTCTCTTGTACGTACATCCCCACAGTCCAATATCCATGTCCCAAAATCCAGTGGGCCCGCATGCCAATCCATTCCTATTCCCCACATAACGAGTCTTCGACTGCCACTCCTGATCGCGTAAGGTCCAAATCTCGCTCCAGGACGATATGACGTCGCCGTGTCAAACGGAAAACCAACGACAGCTAAGTCGTATCTGGGTTCTGGATTGTCTACGCATTTTGAATAGGGCATACGCGCAAAGTTGAGGTTACCATCATGGTTTTTGCGGGATAGGTGGCCGTATCTTGCCGTCCATGGTTCATGCGATAGGTCGAAGGAATTCAATACTTCCAGCGGGTACTGGGAATAGGCATTGTGGTTTAAATTTTCGGAATTCGCAGAATGTAGATGAGCTTGGGCAGTGCCAAACACAAGGACAAGTAGAGAAAGGGTTCTCAAGTACATGGCCTGTAGAAGAAGAGATGCATACCAGTAAATCAAGCGTGTGCCACGCTCAACTAGCTCAACACTGCAGTCTACAGATCAGCGCTGAATCAGTCTCTTGACCTAGACGTAGCACTCTACATCAGGCTGGGGTCTTTGACATGTCCCAGAAGCGCGTTCTGTATACGTTCAAAGTGCGAGAAGCAAAGCGAGGTGGAAATCATCCGTAAATAAAGCTAGTCACGTAATGACTGGGTATATCGTGCAGGACTCTACGGGGAGATTTATGTTTATGCTTAAATACCCCAGTCTGTAATCTATAGACGTCCGTCATTCGATTATACGTATAAAACATGAATGTCCGCGGTCAAGATATCCACCAAGCCCAACCCCATTTACTAGTCCTTTATGAATCATAAAAATTACTCATTTCTTTACAAGACGCACTTCGATACCGAACATATGCTGTCGACCGAGGCTTTAATGCATCTGGAAAGAAAATTTATAGGTTAAATGAACCGTCGGCAGGAGAAATAGGATTTATCAAGTCAGGACTTACCCAACCATGATGCCCATGATAGTGGCCATGTTCACGGTGTCCATGATGATGGTCGCGGCCGTGATGTCCATGACGCTTATGATTCAAAAGCATACCGAGGATGCCACGACCCCCCGAATGATGACCGCCGAAGGGACTCTGACCGTGGTGATGGTGAGGCGGCCGAGGTCCAGGAGGTGGGGGACCGTGAGGATGAGGATGGGGAGGGGGAGGGGGAGGGCCAGGCGGATGATGATGGTGACGAGGGGGCTGGTGGTGGTGATGGTGATGGTGATGGCCGAACATTACTTCTCGGGGTGAAATCGTGAAGTGAATAAATAAAATGGGTTCACTGAGTCTCGAAAGATTGGATGTAATGTTTGTGGTCGTCATCGTCCTACCTTTTATAGACCAAGTGACTTTTATCCTGAATGATCGAGGAAGTGGATTCGACATTGTTGCTTCAGCCCGGTCGGTCGGTATGGACTGCGCCCGTACTGCCTACGCTTCCGCTCTACGCAGCACACCGACCAGTCGGGTTAAACAGCAGCCAAGAGAAGAGCCGGCCTTCAATGTATTCGAGACTAAGAGCTTGAGTTCGAAATGTTTGCTCGAACCCGAGCATTCGCGGTCAGCGTTGCAGGTCGATAAGGTAACTTTACGTTTCAGTCTCAGGCATAATATTACAGACATATGCGAGTACAATGGTAGGAAAACATCTATCAGGCATACTGGAAAGAGTGGTCAGCAGAGTCTCAATGGTATCGGAGGAAGTGAAACACACCCTAGTAAAGGTACCCCTCGTCATAAACGTCTCTTCTTTTTTTGACTTCCCGTCTCCATACAACGACTTGACGGCTTCACTCATATTCGCCTTCCGTTTTGCCTCCTCCATGGCCAAGCTACTAACTACTGCCCGACTCGCTGCGGTAATAGTGGGATTCATACTGGGTGCTGCAGCCTTCTTGGCCGGAGGTTCGGACTCGTCTGTCGCACTTGCATTCTTCCTTTTCTTAGACTTTTTCGGAGGTTCCGACAACCGTTGCTTCATCATTTGCATCCGCATCTTTTCCTCTTCCTCGGATGACGGGTTAATGAGCCGGACGTTGTCGGCCTTGGAATATTTGGTAGCGCACTGTGGGCAGACCTCTAATTGTTCTTGTTCCGCAGGTTTCGAGTCCTTGCTTTCTTCTTCGGTGTCTTTGTCTTTGGGAGAAGAAGAACCAGAAGAACCAGATCCGGCAAGGGCTTTGAGACCCGCATGTGAGAACACGCACCCGCAAGTAGAGATGTAGACGAATGGTTGAGAACCATTCATTTCTTTGAGGTTCAAAGGACAAATGAATTGCGCACGATCGGTGGATTCGTCACCAGAAGAGGTTGCCGGTGAATTATTAGGCGTTAGCTTGATCGTTTTGACATCCTAGACGACAGGAGATTACTTCGACAGAAAATGGAAACAAATAGGGTAGAGGACGCACTTTCAGAGACCGAATGTGTCCACATATCTTCTCTCCGTCACCATAAGCAGACTTGTCGAGTAAATACTCTAATAGTGCGTCTTTGTTATATAACTTCCCTAGAGCGCAAGAAACAATAGGTTCTTGTAGTTTCCGCTACGGACGTTTATTAGCTGAATGTCATGGTAGAAAATACAGACATACCTTAGACAAAGCACAGAAGAACCACCGAGCACGGGTTTGATTGGCCTTGTCAGCTTGTTCTGCCTTCGGTTTACTTCTGACCAAATCTCTGCGGTCAGGAATACTTCCACCATCATTACCCATTTTAAATTATAGCGACAAGGATACGGTTGTACGAAGACGAGGGGCTATAGTGCGGTGTTGAAGTAGAAGGTAACTAGCAGATGGGTAAAATAAACCTCCGATTCAAACTCCGCTTCCTTGTTGTTTCCGACTCGCTCAGCGTTGAGGAACTTGACAAGGAACGTCTCTTCGTCTGCAGCGAAATGCTGCAGGAGCTGTCTAATATGGACCGCATTACCCAGCTACAAGATGAGATACAGAACGTATGTTTTTCTCTACTTTCGCGCGTAATATGAAATCCAAACACTAATTAGGATGAGGACAGCTACTCATGATTATGTCAAACAGCATTGCCTACCTCACATCGCGTGCAAACTTCCTGCAGATAAGCCCAGAGATACCTGTTACGAAGCAGAGAAATCCGGACAAGTATGATACCCCAGAAGTCTTTGAAGGTCTGCCGGCATTGTATCTTCCAGCGAGTGGATGATTGATATATTGCAATTCAGCAAACAAAAAAGAGCTAGTCACGGACTTGATTAGGAAGGCAAAGCAGATTGAGTATCTAATATCTTCGCTCCCAGAGCCCGAGCCTGAAGAAGAACAGGTGCGTACTACTTAATCTGTTTTCCCTTAAGTGCCTGCTGAGTAGCGGGTTTTTTGTACAGGCAATACGGTTACAAGCGTTAGAAGAAGAGATGCAACAGGCGAACTCAGAGTACATAGATGCTGTCAACCGTGCTAGTCCGTGGCTACTCAGCCTTTACTCCTCGACTCGCTGACTTGTTTTTGTTCTACAGAAAACCTTCATTCCCAAATCTCTGACCTTTTATGCACCATGTTGACAGAGGTTGACACGGATCTTGCCTAGTCTGCTGAACGTCTTCTCAAGTTCACCGAGATTAACCACCTACACACGTCTTCGTGCTTGTGGGTTTACCGTCAGCTTTACAAAACGACACGCACTCGTTTCTATGAAGCGAGGTGGTTATAGTACCACCGTAATGCGCTTTTCATCGGTCGTTTCGTTTTGTCACCCCGTGTATCACCACAGTATTGGGGGAATCAATCATACTACTGTGATGCGCTTTTCGTCAGTCATTTCGGTCACTTCATCATCCTGTGTATCACTGTAGTATTGGAGGAATCGATTATACCTTTTGGCACCTTGTTACCGGCTCACGCATCCAGGACTGCTAGCTTCTTTAACCAACCTCATGTAAATAACGTTATGTTGCTGGGCGCTAGCCATTCCCCCTACATCAGGCTGTATCGTCGGTGCTCCCATCCATTCGCTGTGCCGCTCTCCACGCCAAACTGCGTATAATGATCAAAAACTCGTGTATCATGTGCCATAACCGCTCAGCTGCACATCAAACCCATTCAACTCCAACAATCTATATCACGAACTCTCTCTGCTAGTCACCCCCCTCAACTAGTCCACGTTGACGAGCAATTCTTCAAGGACACCACTTCAATCCTCCTCGGAGGTGCCTGGTTAGAACCTGTACCAGAAATTTGACAAGATTCCCCAGTCCCCCTTTGAGGACCTCACAGCATCAAAGTCATAATTGCTTGATCCAACGGCTTCGTGAATACTGTTGTTGTCGTATACAAAATGCATCGGGCTCTTTCCTTATGTTTTGATGACGTCTGGATGCTCTTCCCTATGTTCAAATTTTACGTTAATACATAAATTGAGCCTATCTTTGTCTCGCTCTATTTGTCCGCTCTATCTTTGCCTATCACAAAGGCAAAAAAGTCAACGGTCTCGGCAAACGGAGAACAGATCAGTTGTAGATTTTAGCTGTCCGGCTAGACGGGACAAATCGAGCAAATCGCTGGTGAGACGCCTTTTGTGGAATGGATCATATCCCACAAGGCTGAACGACGTGGTCGCCCCCTCGGTCTCAATGATGTCACGAAAGAGTTCATGTTTCATTCACGTGCGGAATTCTGAAGGTCGTTTTAGAAGGGCAGAAGGTAGGTGTAGGAGAGCATTCGCCCACACGGTGAGTCCGTTAGAGGGTTGGGGTGAGGAGAGGAGTCTACCTTGTGGTATCATCTGCTATGGCCAATCATCTCGCTTCGATCTGTCCGTGCTTCCGATAACCCTTTGAACGGACGAGACAATATCGAGCTCGGAACTCTGAGGTCGCTCGAAGGTCCATATGGAGTGGAAAGTAATGGAGGGAATCATGATGCAGTACCAAAGTACTGGAATATTTTTCAGGTGGTGTTCAAGAAATCATTTTTGTGTGACAATTCTGAAGATAGGAAATCGAGTATGTAACCTTTCTTGGGTAGGTTTATAGTATCATGCAATTCGATATGCCCGACCCCTCAAATCCGACCATCTTGGGCAATCTTAAACAGAAGAATTTTGTTATGTTTCGAACCAGGAATAGGTAGACTAGAAGTCGACACCTGATTTCCTTTCGAACTTCCTTGTGGTACTAGTTGTTGATCTGGAACTTGAAGGTTGGAGTGATATTGCAAATCAATTGTTTTAATCTTGTGATCATCTCAGGAGTGTATGCAGAAAATGGATTGACGTCGCTAGATCTGTTAATAAAGATGGTGGATGGTAGAATGTAGTCACTTGTTCAGACTGATAGTGTACCCCGGCTCGGCCCGGCGGCAGCCACATAAGTCAAGAACTTGAGGCTGAACCAAGTCTTCTGGTTTTGTCCAAGAATACTACTTACACCACACGATGAGTGTCATAGGTGTGGTATAGTCTGGATCGTGACTCGAGACTATAAGAATGCCGGTTTTTTCTGCCCTGTGTGAGTTGTGTAGCCTGTGTTCGTTCTTGCGTCGTTTTTCATGTTGATTTTTCGAATGCAGTTTTGCAGTTTATCATAGACTTGACTCAGATCTCGAGAGCAATTAAGCCTGCCAAGGACTGAATTCCTTGTGACGATATGTGATTACAGTTTCTGTGATACCAGTACACGAGTGTCATGACTGACATATTAAGTCTTTGGAACTGGCAATTCTCTCGGATGAGAAGACAGAGAACACTCCGTCTACGTTCCCACAAGTTATGGCCACTGGGAGTACGGCTCCACAATAGACTAGATTCAAACATAACACATTGTGTCATTGCCAATTGCCCACGAACTGACAGGTCAAATCCCCTTGAACTTGCCACTGGACTCCAATCTTTGAGTCTTCTAACAATGTGAGTCCAAACCTTAAAATCAAGAGCTTTCCCTATGCCTTTGGCTCAGAAGACTCCGGACCCAATCCCGCATGACGAATGATCAGTAATCCTCTTCTCCCGTCGGAATGAGCAGATGGAGGTATAAAAGAGTCAAACTTTCCTCCAGTTCTAAGTATCCTCAAACTTCGAGAATCTCACTTATCTGTTAAAGATGGCCATGACATCTCAGCAATTTTTAGCTCTAAATCTATCCGCTAGCGTCTCGATCGCATTCGCAGCGTCTCTTTTCTGCTACATCGCGTTTAATCTCATCTATCGGCATGTGCTCGGCCGATGGAGAAATCCCCTTCCGTACCCTCCTGGACCTCCCTCTCCGAGCCTTCTTCTAGGCCACTATGAAAAATTACCGAGGGAGAAGCCGTGGTTCGATTATATGGAAATGGGGAAGACGTATGGTATGCCTACATTACCTATTTCTTTCAACGAGTAGTGATACTTAATTGATTCTTTGTCGAAACTGTTGCTTCAGGCGAGTTGATATACTTCAGGAGTCTCTGGGACAACATACTCGTCATCAATTCTGCTCAGGCCACAGACGAGATCATGGAGAAACAGGCCCGGATTACATCTGATCGACCATTTGGGAATGCCTTGGATAAATTGTGAGCCCAGCCACACTTATCAAATTCACTATTACACGATAGAAAGCGACAGGTTTTTACTTCGTTTGATTCTTATTTATAGTACCATTATTTGGTAATATGGAAACTAATGAGGCTTTTTTTGTAATAGTACACGTTGGAACACAAACATTGGTGAGCATATAATGAATGACAATGGCGGAAATCGAAAGATTTCACTAGCGAATTCCACCTCGATTCCCCTTCAGTACATCATGTTTCTCTGGTCCTCAATCAAGACCTTTAATTCACTCAATCGCTCACTCATTCCCCAGCCCTTCTAGTTTATTCTGATACGTGGAGACACTCGAGAAGAACATTCCATCAAAATTTCAGATCTGAAGCTGCAGTCAAATATCAACCCATCCAAATTAAAAAAGTCCATGAGTTTCTTCGGTCATTGCTCAGGTTGTCAGAATCACCAAGTTCCGACAAACAAGGTCATGGCGATGAGTTGATGAAGAATATATCAACGTACGTACCTTCCTCCGAGTCTATATCAACCGATTTGAATCAATTTCCCTTCCTGACAAGCAACTCCGCTCCTTTTCTACCAGTCTCTCCCAAGGAATAATGATGAAATCTATGTATGGTCTTGAAGTCCAATCCGCCGCTGATGATGCCGTTCCCCAAGCTGCCAGAGAGACCGCTGATCACATGGATCAAGCCCTTCTTCCGGGGGGGACAGCCTATCGGTCCATACCTTTTGCACATTTGTGGGCTAGGTTAGTTCCGAGTGGGTGGTCTGAGTTTGCGAAGGTTCAGAAGTGTGCTAGGGAGACATTGAATATCTTGAGGGAAGTGCCGTTTGAGGAGGCTATGAAGAATTGGGTAAGTGTGATTTTCTTCCCTTTTTGAACTCGATTTCGTTTGGTTTTGTTTTACTTCCTTCTGAATTTAATTGTTTTTATTTCTTTTTGTTGTTGGGGTTGCTCGTATTTCATTCTCACTGTGGAAATTGGTCATAACACACTTTGTAGAAATCAGGGGATCATTCCTCTTTGATTGGAGAGTTGATGATGCGGCACGAAACTCATACAAGCCTGGCAAAGGAGGTAGAGGCCATTAAAAATATGGCATCAACTGCAGTAACTGGTGAGTTATTGTAGTACATATCTCATATGTTTACAAAAGTCTTGTCATTGATGCTCATTTTTACCTTGATTTACCCATGTGCTTATATTTGCTTTTTTAAAAAATTAAAACAGCGGCATCGGATACGGTGTGTGGTGCTGCACATGCTGATTCAAAACTCTTATTTACTTCCTCTTCCTCTTCCCCCTTCTTTAACCAGACTGTATCAGCCACAGCAACATTCTTCCTTGCTCTCATTCTATATCCAGGAGTGCAATATAAAGCCCAAGAAGAACTGGACAGAGTCCTTGGTCCAGGGAGGATTCCAAGTTTTAAGGATAGGAAAGATCTACCATTTGTGGAAGCAGTCTATAGGGAGGTTATGAGGTGGCATCCAGCCCTTCCCATGAGTCAGTATTTGCTTTTTTTGAGAACTTTGCAGATTTTTTTTTATTTTTCAAATAATTATTCCTTTGCAAGTTCAATTTAATATTGCTTTCTAACACTCCTGTTTTTGTTTTTTTTATTCTAATGATTTTGAACAGGTCTTCCTCATAAATCAACAGAAGATATGATTTATAATGGGTATTTTATACCGAAAGGTACAATTTTACATGCCAATCTGTGGTAAGTCATCTGCTTCACACATCATGCCAAGATGGGCAAACATCATTATATTTGTGA